>JANHFX010023609.1:11943-60230 GCA_027560015.1 Chloroceryle amazona | reverse complement strand
GCAAAGAAAGATGTTTGCTCGGTGAGGATTGCTGCTGGAGAGCTTGCTTTAAAGTTGATGCAGAATCCTATGAAATCTTTGAACAAGTTTTCTTGTTTAAAGTGTTAAAATTCACACATCTACATAACCTGCTTATTTTAATCCATGTTACAGATACTGAAGTGTTCGTTTTCAGTGTTACTACGTGTTCTATTATGAAAGCTGCCTCTCTCTTGTTCTCAAGGACGTGAATAGCAACTGTCTTACCAGAATTCCTAGGTTCACTATGCAAATCTGGTAGCAGGTGAAGTCTTTTGACATTTTGCTAATTTTTAAGCTAGGGCATAGCTGAAACTAACACACATTCTTCTGAGGATGGTAGCATGTAATTCTGTGCTGGTGATGTAAGATCGGTCAGTAAACTAACAGCACTTGGAGACTGTGGTCCATTTGATAGCTTTTAAAAATACCTTTTGTGCTGAAAGAGCAAGGAAAACAACAGACATTGTCAAAGCAAAGCGTATTATTAAGATTACTCTTATTACTAATACTACTTCAGAGATCTATTTAAACTGCAGCACGTAGAAAAAAAACCCAAACCAACAAGAACCGCCCCCCCAAAACCCATAAAACTAAAATTAGAAAAAAAAAACAACCCAGAAAACAAGAGCTGGCAACCTCAGAAAACCCAAAAGGGATGTTGTTAAAGAAAAAAAAACACACAGAGAAAAAAAAACAAAACAAAAAAAACAAACCACCAAACAAAACAAAACAAGAGGCCAGGTGGCACTTTACACAACTGTACACTTTGATTGAAGATCAGAGTCTTTGTGTTTAATTTCTTATTCTTTGTCTTTCAGAGGTAGTGTCATCTGCACTGGCATCTGTTTCAATTGACAGCTTCATGTCGTCTCCACAGACTTCCTTCGGCAGTGCTTTGTTGTGCTCTGACAGTGTGGGTGTCATCCCCAGTGACACACACCGCCACTGCCGAGCCTGCATGCTGACATTTAAGTGGGCTCTGCTGTGAAGAGATATCCAAGATGTTTATTTGCATTCACACTCTATTTTGACATCGTCTCATTTTATTTAAGTCCAAATTCTTCCCTAAGTAGGTTATTCCCAGCCAGGGAGAAAATGTTCTTTGCGTTTGATGTAAAATTTGATCCATATTGGAGAAAATATAACTCGGTTAGCATTTCAAAAATACCCAGCTTTAGTATGCAAAGAGAATTATTTCCTGATAAGAACGAGTTTCCTTTTAGCTCAAAGAACGCGCGACACCTCAAAATGGACCTCTGGGTTTGGATTCTACTTTAACACATCTGTATCAGGAAACGTCAGAAGCCAGTGACATTATTAGAATGAAAAATAAATTAGCCTATCAGAACTGGGTCTGTAATGGCAAATAAAACCCCCATTGTTCTAAAGGCAGTCGGTGTACCCTGTTATTTATCCAGATGCATCTCTAGATGGAATTGTCATACGTATGCTTAAAAGTATCCCTGTGGATCTGTCTATGCTACAGTACATCATGGAGCACACATAGCACGTAGTGGCTGTACTAGAGCACATCACGATGTTCACAACGGACTTTGTTAAGAATCATTGTGAATTCTAAATTCTCCTTATTCCTGTGAAATGAAATCAACCAAACACTCCACTTAGGAACGGTTCACAGAAGCATCACGCTACAAATACACATGTGCAGAGATGAATACTGATAGCTAATCTTCCAAATGTGATGTCCATCAGCTGCAGGGTCTAGACTTCAGAATGCACCCACGGGTGCTAATATCCACCAGAGAGTTCCCTTTTCTTGTCTGCAGCTGTAAAGTCCAGGTTGGTTTGTTTGATGCACAGAAACAATACCGTGAAGATATAGTTTGTTAAGGTAAAGGAGGCTAGGGGCTTTGATTCAATCTTCTGTGGAAAAGCCAAACTTCTTTTTAACACGATAGATATCACGCAGAATATAATTTTATCTGGCACACAAGTGTATTTTTATGTGTGGCATACATTTAGAGATAACAGTCAGATTTTATGTATGCCTTTATATGTTCCTTACGCTTGTATTCCAATCTCAAGTTTATATTATCTACTCCTCAGTGCTTTCCCAAATAGTGAAGCATTTGGGGCAGGAAGGGGAGAAAGAGGGGAAGATAATGTAAAAATGACAGAGTGATTATCTCAAGAAGAAAATCTACCACAGTCCATTATTATCACCAATTTCATTGGGATTTACTCAGCAAAATTTGACAGTTCAAATCACTGAAAGAAGTGGTGAGAACTAAGGTACTAATTCTTCAACGTTACACATATTGGCATCAGTTTCTCCTGCCAGCAATTACTTTCCAGCACAGGAAAAGAATCACACAGTAATTATGTGATGTATGATTTACTGAAAGCTATTTGACCTCCCTTCAAATTCTATCAGCTCCAAGTCCGTGCAGACCAGCAAGTAATCTTTCTTCAATGTGCTCTATGTAAATCAAGAGCTATCCGATCGCTGTCTGGTATTAGCACTGCAATAACAACATCTACTCTAAGTAGAATAAAGTACCTGCTACTTCTGGAGACTGAGACCAGGGGAACTTTTCTATTTTCTGTGCCACTCTGCTGACAGAAAGTGGAAAGATGCTAGCCACAATCCCAAGTCAACAGATGAATTTTACTACATGCAGAAATTAAATTCCTAATAATAAAGAGAAATCCATTTTTCACTACTTTGGGTGCTTTCTGTCCCTGACACCCATTGCTAGAATTACAACTAGCTGTCTTCTATGGTTTGGGGACTATCTCTAAGGGAACTGAACCAATGTCTGATCAACAGCAGAAAAGGAGTAAGTTGGGTCTGAATACTTCACTCAGCTGTGGCACCTGGCCACGTGGGGAGGGGAAAAAGCAACAAAACAAAACACTAAACTCTCAGCGTGGTTTTCACATGTAACTTCTGGATGTTGGAGAGCTCTCTTGTGAAATACCAATGACAGTGTGCTACAGAGGGAGAAAAAATGGCCCTATTTAACGAGTCTGTTGAAGTACTGACAGTGGTACACGATAAGCTTTATTACTTGCAAGAGAGAGTTGCTCGAAAACTTACCATTTCACATTTGAGGAAGCAGATGAAGAATCATTTATTTTTGTTGCAGCTCAAACGGGCTCTGGAAGGACAAGTGCAGGCTGCTGAGAGGGGGAGGTAGTGAATCATTCTAGGAAGTGCCTATCTGGCTCCAGCTGCATCACCAGCAGGTCTGTAAACCCTTCTCTTTATAAAATTCTATCTTAGTTTCACAGACATGAAGCCTCTTCAAGCGATGCCTGCAACATCCTAAGAAGCATCAAGGAGCTCCAAAACAGAGCTGAGGCAAAGTGCTAGAGTACAGCAAGAGGTTTCTTGTCCTTCCCATAGACTAGCAACTAACAGCAATGTCCCTCACATTATCTCCATTTGCCAAAGATAATTTAAAAGGGCATCCAGAAGTGGTGGAAGGAGAAAAATACCAGCCTACCTGAAATGCTGTCTTGCCTTAACTAAGATCTTTTACCACAGAGAAAAACCTAGAAGTTTGCCCTTGTCACTGTCAAAGGCTGTACAGGCAAGAATGGGTGATATGAAGGCTGTTGTCACATCTAACAGCAGCACAAGGGAGGGTTTGCTAAAGGAGACAGGGAACGAGTTTCTCTTTTCAGGCAGAAAAGACATTTCATAAGCAAAGTAGCTGTTTTTGAAAAGCAGCATCAAAATCCGTGTTTATTGCAGGTTTTTTTTTAAAGGAAAACAGCATTTAACTCTAATGTCTGGAGACAAACCCAGGGAGATATTTCTAAAGTTTTAATAACCTTGACAACACTGGCCTCTGAGAGTCTAACAGCCTGCTTGATGGGCTGCCACAAAAAGGTGAAATTCTACCTGGAATACATAGGCCTAAGAAATGCAATATTAAACATAATGAAAATGAAATCCCAAGCCACGGGAAGCCAGGGAAAGTCATGTCATTAAGTCCAGGACATTCACAGTAGTTGTCACCAACCACTTTACCTGCCACCTTTGCAGATAGATGCCCCCACACTTATTGCATGGCTACTGCTTACAGACATTTGAAGCCATCAGCTGGATATTAAAAAAAGAAAATAGTCATTTACAGCAGGATTTAGTCTCTTTTCACTCTTTTGCTTGGTGTACAGGAACATAAAGTTACAGCAGCTTGTAAATGGTGTGGAAAACCAGACCTTCCCCAAATACCCTAAATGGGGTTGGACTGGATGACCTCTAGAGGTCCTTTCCAGCCCAGGCATTTCTATGTTGCTATGACTTCAAACCCAGTAAACACATAGCAAGTTTTGCACTAGTTATCTCATTCAGTGTGACTCTTTTGTGTGTAAAGAGAGTCCAAAAAAATGTGTTAGAAATGGTAATATTTTAAAATACTGGTATATGTGTGTGCTTTTCAAGAGAACTTCTGCTGCAATTCAGCTGTCATTTTAGAGAAAACAAGTAAAGGGAAAAACAAAACCTCACTGCTGCTTTTTCCAGGCTTTGTTTCTCAGAGGAATCGAAGAAAACAAAAAGAAATTCAGTGAAATAAAAGAAGAGGAGCATTATTAATATATTTGTTCCTGAAAGCGTTACAATGAGTCCTAGACTGGTCAAAAAAAGACACAGAATCTAGGCTCATGGAGAATACTGACCAGTTCATCTGGTGGTTTACTGACTCCTTTCTAGTTCGTAAATGATTTCTGCATCCTGATCAGTTCACCTGGAAAACAGAGGCAAAACAGATCTGCTTCAGAAAGTTCTCTGGTAATGCTTAAAAACTGCTGGAAGGGAAAACGTCTGTCAGTTAATTCAGCTAGAAAAATAGGGTTTTCTTCCTTAATTCCACTTTGATCAATAGTCAGAGTTGGTTTCTCATGTTTTCCATCCTGAAGTATTATGGCTGATGACATCATCCAGCAGCATACCAACATCCTTCATCGTTTTGAATTACTTTTTTTCCAGAAATGTGTTTTCCTTCTTTGTCCTATGAATCAGAGGTGATGTTCTCTTTTGTCACCATGGTCCCATATCTTATCAACTTTGACCCTTATTCTTGCACTGTGGCTGCATTGGGAAATACCTGCCATATTTTATGGGAGAAATGAGATATTATATTACTTACAGGGTAGCAATGGAATATTATGGAAGTTTACAATCGCTTTATTGTGTTTATTTTGGGGTTTTAGAAATGAAAACTCTGGTGTTTCTCATCAGAAAGTCATCAATGCCAAATGGAACTGGATATATTTTCACTGATGTGATTGCCTGAAAGTAAGAAGAAATATTTACTGCAATACCCTTCAATCCTATATCTTACTTCCCTAAGTTAATAAATCACTTGGAATTTGGAGTAGAAATATTAAGATCGTTTTACATACATTTGAAGCAGCAACACCTTATTCCCTCAAAGTGCTTTGTGATAGTTCCTTTCAGCAGATCTTGAAACTCCTGCTAACTCGCAGTGGTTTCTTCAAGAAACTGATGAAGGTGCAAAACCTATAAGAAAATGGAAAGTTCTGACCTAGCATCTCCCAGAGATGAGAGGACACACTTCCTCTAATTAAATATATCCTCAGCCCAGATGATGTAAACTAATTAATATTTTTTTCTTACTGACCAAGTCCACTCTTTTTGCATGTTGAGGAGGCTTTGACATCCCCAACTAATTAATTTTTCTGGCTTTCCCCCCAAGCTCATTTTTGTTTCAACTCGCTATTGACCTCCACTTCTGATCGTCATGACCCTGGTGTCTTTATTCAAAATTAGTGCTGAATAAAAAGAGAAGATAGCAGGAAGAAGGGCTCATCAAGAAGACTAATTATTTAATGCAACTGCACAATGTAAGGCATTAATTAAATTCTTCAGCAAGTGAAGAACCTACCTGTGTTAGGTCCAGCACTTCAGTTACAGGATCTAAAGGTGCAAAATACAGCCAGCGTGCTTTAAGGACTGATCCCACTTGACTGCGTGTGTACACAGCACTTGCAGAGATCTTGTCTTAGAAATCTCATCTAATGTCAGCCAGCTCAAATTAACTCACATCCATAAAACTGCATTTTATCAACATTTTCACTCTGTGCTTCCCCTAACATTTGACTGGTTCAGTCTTTATGCTCCCATTATGGAAATGGAAACCAAGCCAACATTTTCTTCAGGATCTAGAGGATCATTTACCTGCTTTGTGCACACATGGGCCAAGCTCTCTCCTGGGGGATGGTGGGGTTCAGCCCCACCAGAACTCGATGTCCTTGGGGAAATGTTTTTGAGTGAGATATCCCCCAGCAGAGTGCACGGATAACACATATTCCAGCGCTAAGCCCATCACCACCACCCCTGGGAACAGGGAATGTGCACCCAAATACACAACTGGCACTAGAGCACTGGGTGGGGACACCTATCCCAGCCTTGCAGGGACAGGCATCTGGCAACCTGGGCACTGCAAATAGACTGTGGTCTTATTCTGAGTGAGGAGGACCTGCTGTGTGGTGCCCTGGGGTACCAAGTAGGTGCCCTGGGGTACCAAGTGGGCTCCTTTCTGCACCAAGTAGGTTTTGTGATGCACAGCATAGACTTGCTGGAGTGATGGTGCCTTCCTATACCTGCAGAGTGGGTTTCCTGGCTACCTCCAAACTCCGAAAGAGAGGCAGTCATGGCTTGCTGCAGTCAGGGTATGGCGTGGCCATTTTCCTGCTTCAGACCTGCAGCGATTAAATATTAGCATCTTATTAGTTTTAATTTGATAATGAATCATCTGTTCTGCTCTTGTCTGGTGCAATCTCTGTTGCACTGTATGTGCATGAGCACATGTGCACACACACAGATCTACCCCAAAATTATCTGTTGAGATCCCCATGAGCTAAAAAGATATCATAGTCCACCTCAGACAGGTATATCAGACACCTTAGGACATCTTAAGCAGCACAAAGTGCCTCTGTTAAGAAACATTATTCTCATTTCTATTGTCTACCTGAGGAAACATTCCCTCATAGGTCCTTCTTGCACTAAAACCTTGAGTGGGCATCTGTAAAACCACTTCTTCATGACTTGTGCTGCTCCTGGAAATATTTTTCAGCCACAAATTACATCACCAGTTACTTATTTCTTCCATACTGTAGTTGAAGATACTCATTAGATCTCAGGATAAGTATTTTAGACATGAAAAGCCCTTTCTCCACGGTGCAATTACATGAGAAGTCTATCAGATAGCCAGTCCATTATGCATTAATATTTATTGCATTTCATCATTTTTGTGGTAGCTATTGTATAGAGCTAACAGAGATGTACCAGCTTATCAGGTAGAACTTAATTAAAAGTCTTACAGCTTTCTCAACCAGCTTTTTCAACGTGACCTTTTCCACAAAACTATGTTGAATTACAGTAATTAAATCAACATTCCACTATTGCTACCGAATCTGCTATAAATTTTCCCCTTTTTTGGTATGACATTTGGGTCACATAAACCAGCCTCAATGCCTTTAACCTTTTTTTTTTTCTTTTCTATTAACACAACATTGACTTTTTTCAGTATTTTGAATTTCCTCGGTACTTCAAGAAGTATCAGCAATTTTGACAGAAGACTGAAGTTCCTCTCAGTTAACTCTTTTAATGTTTTCTTTCATGCAAATCGCTATACTCATTAAAAAATATCTATGTCTTTAGCAGATGTTGATTTATACATTCTTTGGTTACTAATAGAGCAGAAAGCAGTTCGTCACCTTCCTGAAATGTGTTTCACCTCCATGCAAACAGAGAATGGAAAAAGACATCACAAACTTCTGGTTTTGCTTTGTGTTGTTAATGGTCTTATATTTCCACCTGGAAATGGACTTTCACTATTTCTAGGACATCTTCAGCTCCTGAAGGACTCTTCTTGTTGGCCCAAGGTACACCTAGCAATGAAGTCTTTTCTTCTGGTTGTGGTTCTGGGCTTTTTATTAAAGGATTTCAACTTTCTTTGCTTTGCCCTGCTAAAAGATGACTAGAGCATTACCATCCTGAAGGCTGCTCAGTAGACATCATTTCATTTCCGTTTCATTTCCATTTCATTCAGTCATTACCATTGACCTGGGAGATGCTGTTATGCCTTCTAGTGACTGCAGTCCACCACGGCCCCCCTCTCAGGCTTTGAGGCAGCCACAGCACAGCTCTCATGACTCATTCTGGTCATTCAACTTCCTGGATGCAATTAATTGGTTCAGAAAATGAAGAAATTCCACCATGAAATTTCTAGCACTGGCAGGAATGGCCAGAACTGAAAACGATGCCTGAGTTGTAACATCTGTGAGTCACCACAGCTCTTCAAACAACCTAACATTAAGGTCAAGCAGGTACCAGACTGATAACATTCACACTGATGTAATGAATATTCAGTATTTGTATATCCAGCCTGCTATAAATTATTTAATTCTCATACAATATGAAATGTAGAATTTTGTAAAATATACATTTTTTCTTCCATGTCAAAACTCTGCATTAAAGACAACCTAAATCCAGGACCTAGAACTTCATCTTGTCCAGATTATTTTGTTTTCCCCTTCCAACAATCTCAAACTGCATCCTGCAAGTAATAGCAAGAGTATTTTGCATTGCTGTCTCAGGTAAGGTGATGCATTGGTTAATTAAGACTTTGCAGTCAGGCAACAACAACAGTTGAGCTCATGAAATTCCCATATAAATACAATTTATAGGAGTTCAGTGACTCCTGGCAGAATAATTTTCAAGCCTACCTATGAATCCTATCAGCTGCTATTCTCAGAACGTATCAATATTTAAATGCAAGATCACTGGGAGTTAGACTTGGTAGCCCAGCTTTTATGCACATCTTATTTAGCTCCTTATGACTGTTGTGAGCTCCAACATAATCCGAGCGAATTGTTTTTCAGTGACCTTTGTCAGCTTGCTCTGGCTGAAGCTGTGCCTCCCGGGAGCGATCAACCATGTCACTGAATGCCCCCCAGTCAGTCTGATAAAAAGCTGCTTGATAAGTGCTGAAACCACTTTCCTTCCATGCCTCTAAGGCCAAGGATGGAGGAGGGAAAATGAAGAACCCAATGCAAAATTAGCAGCTATGCACAATTCCCATCAAGATGAGGAACCAAAGACATTGATTGAGACACGTCCCCGATTCATTAGCATTGTTTGTCTTTGAGAAAGTTCTTGTCGGTCTGACAGATGAAGAGACATTGCTGAATGAAGAGAAAATGAAGATAACTGTGGTAAAAATAGAAAAAATAATGAAGGGCATGCTGTTAAAACTAATTACATTAAGATTGATATCACTTAGCAGAAGAATGTTACCTCATCTCCCCAAAACGCACGAGTGCTCGTACACCACGAGCTCCCTGCATTTTACAGGCATTAATAAATGTTGCACAAGTGTTTGATTTCAGCATTCTATCTTTTGGTAATCAAAACAGATTAGCAATTTCTGGGTTGGAGAACTGGTTCCTTGCATGAGTGATACTACACACTGCCTCTAAAATAAGCTCTCCGTAAGAAGAGCCATTTTCAGTGAATCTGCACTTATGCTTTCAAACTTTTACAGAACCAAGCCTAGGTAAAAACCAGAAATGAATATTCTTTGTTTAAATTTCTTGATCTCTAGGGACTGTGGCTACATGGCCAGTATATATTCAATAAACAATGGCAATGCCCATTAAAAGCTTGTCCATAGTTACAGCCTGTTTACTTTGGCTTATTACTTATCCAAATGTCAGATTGCTGGGCTGTAATTCCACGTGTGAAATGAAATAAGGTTATCTTTGTTAGGATATTTCTTTCTGTTGATGGAAGCAGTCATTATGCTACAATCATTTCCAAGATCACAGCAGAGGAAGGGCACTGCTTTGTCCTTGATGGGCAATTCTCTGGCTTCTTTGAAAACAAGTTCACCGAGTAGTCCTGTCCTCTGAAAGGGGGTCTTGATTTGTGCAGGCATTTATGTCAGGGATCTATAGCCTTTTGTCTGTCTCAGATAAGCACACCCAAATGAGGCCTACACATAAATGTCTGGAAAAACACTGCCTTTAAAGCGAGTTCTGCTCCTGACTCTCCGCTCCCATGTACCCCAAACTCTTCATTTTTAATCCTGAAGGGAGTCATCTGCCTCACTCAAGGCCATAGTTACATGCTACACAAATGTTATCAGGGATGCTGGCCTTAGGAAGCCTTGCCTGCCCTACTACATCCATGAGCAACCACTTTTTCTCCATCCATGTCTTCTTGTGGCCACACCTTCAGTTATATAAATCGAATGTCTAAAATAACCCAAGTTAAAAGAAAGAGGAAAAAAAGAGAGGGAGTGCAGTAAACAAGGCATGGGATACCTAATGGAACTTGAAAATAAAAATAATGGACAGTCTATTCCGTGCATTGGAAAGCAACAGTTTATGAGTCTATAAGTAACTATTACAACATACTGCACACGTGCAGGATGAAAGAAGGGGAGCAGTTAAAGCAACCCAGCCTAATTTCATTCTTGCGTGATTTTTTTTTAATCACTTTGTGACTACAGGGTGTAATATTCATCATAATTCACACTGAGGTTATACAAATGTCAGGGTTTGCTAGCAATTCTTTGTTGAATATTCATACCATAGACGTATCAAACAAAACCTGTCCTGATAGCTGGGCAATGCAGGATCCTATCAATCAATGCATGATGGGTACATCTGTATTGACTACTCGTGTGTCCATACGTCGTGAAGACTACAGAGCATTACTTCTTTGTGTATGATAGTCCACAGGCTTCTCTCATTACCTGCTGTGCAGACCCCTGACAGAAGGAGAAATTCACTGCCTGTGTGAGGGTTATGGCTAATATTATCCAAACACATGCTAAATATAATATTGTTCCCCAGTAAACAATGGTAAACAAGGCTTAAAATAAAAACACTCCATCTAATATCTAGGACTCAAAGAATATAAGAAGAAAAACTGAAAGTATTGGTTTCATTTTGCCCTCACTGCAAATTAGAAATGCATGCACTTCCTGCAGCCAGAAAACAGTTTAATTATGAGAGCTGAACACAAAATCTCCCATTGGCACAGACCTGCTTTGAAGTGTTATCACATAAGTGAGGACTTTGAAAATACCCTTGACCTGCTTTGCTGAAAATATATCACACTTCTATTTGTGTGATGTATTCTACCCTGTGTGATCTATTCCATCTATACATTCCATACCCTTCTCTCCAAGACCAGGCTGGATGGGGCTCTGAGCCACCTGCTCTAGTGGGAGGTGTCCCTGCCCATAGCAGGGGGGTTGGAATTGGGTGATCTTTAATGTCCCTTCCAACCCAAACCATTCTATGATGCTATGATTGTGTCGTCCCTAACCAGGTATCGTGTCACTCCTTTTCATAACATTACAGAACCCGATCCCAGTTCCAGAGTATTAAACTAATCATGCATATTTTATGCAAACATTAACCTTTAGTGTTAATCCAACAGCATTAAACTGAACCTATAATGAACCATAAAAGGTGGTTTATAACATCCTGTGGTGGCTTTTTATGAGCATTTTCATTTCTCTCACCAAAGTGTTTTAAAGCTTAGAAAGAAATAGTACCTAGATTTTTACAGTGAGACTTGATGTAAATAACACTTCACCCCTTTTCTGAAACAACTGAGGGATTATTTTACCTATAAGCAAAGTAGATGAACTTTCAGCATAATTGACTCCAAAAACTTTAGTACCTCATAAAAATGAGCATTGTTAAGCTCCTTCCTGTGAGTTTTTACACGGGCAAATTTCTTGTTTAATTGGATGTTTAATCTGTCATGTTGCAGTTCACTCTAATAAGAAAAACTGCTGTTCCTGTACAGAACCTTTCACGTTACACACCCTACAGCACTTCACAAGCTATGCACATCTCGTATCAGCTACGAAAGAGATAAATTAAACGCATAAACTAAACTAAAAGTGCTCTGAAATGTTGCAATAATAAAATGAGATTGATCAAACCATGAGAACCGGGGTTATCTAAGCAGCAAACTAACACTGAAATTTTCCATCAGCATCCAGCACCTAAACCTCTGCATCATTTCACCTCGGTTTGTGTTGGAAAACTGCTAATGGATAAACAATATTCTTGGGATAATTACGTTAAAACCTGCACAATAAATGTAAATGACATAAATGGAATGGGCACAGTATTATTGATACTTCAACTCATTCGGCTTGGGCAGTTACGTGGCGTTCAGCGCTGCAATGCTGTGAAGAGCTCACAATCATTTGTAAAAAGTTCCTATACCCCCGAGAAGAGCTGCTGCTAACTTACAAAAGGGAAAAGGAGAAAGACATGCAATCCTAATTTTTTTTTTCAGGGTCAGACAGAAAGTCTATAACCTAAAAATTGCACGTAAATCCCAGACTAGGCAAGCCTTCATTTATTCTGTGAGTTTTCACACCGAAATGAATAGGAAGTATTTGAGGAGGGAATGCTGAGCAGGTAAGATATTTTAAATCTTAAAAGACTGGCTCTCAAACAGAGGAGTTTGAATGAAACCTTCCTAATAACTTCATTGTCTTCAGATTTTGGCTCAGTATGGTTAAAATAAGTAAACTCATGTCTCCAAAAGTTCAGTTAATGGAAGCAAAATCCAGAGTCATGGAACATTTTGTATCATTTCTTCTAAAACACAAAGAAGCACAAAGAGCATTGAAGAGCAGAAAATGTGTCAGCCATCTCAAAGAACACAAGAACACCTCCACACTTCCACAGAGGGCCAGACTGGGAAAAAAACATCTCGCTGTAATTGTAGCCAAACTGGCACTGCGAGGAACAGGTTTTCCGCTAAACAATGGGACACAAGCTGTTCCTTTGATATTCTCTATAATGTCTCTTTTACCCTCAAGTGATGCGTTAACAAGTCTCTTCAAATGTGTTTTTTTCGTTATCTCGCTCATAATTGTCAGCTTCCCTCAAGACTCTGTCTGGTAATTGATTGCCACATGTAATTTTGCAGTTAAGAGGTCCAATACTTTATCTGAAAACACTGAAAAGTTCCCAGGTTAAACAAAAAAAGATTAATGTTGTGGTGAAATGAATGAAGCAGCATATCAAGCAGCTTAAGCATTTCTTAACATCCTACCTCCATAACTGGCCAACATGGAAAGATTCTCTCTCTAGGATAAGGATGAGGACACCTCCTGGTGTAAGGGAAATGACATTTCCAAAAAGAAAAGGAAAATAAAACAAAACAAGGCAGCAACTGGATCAAAGACCGCGGCAAAGAGGACAAATTTATTTCTTTCCTTTCATTATCTGAAGTCTTACCCCATGAAGGACTGTAAGTTGTTTCCATGCTTGGCACATTGGTAAGTGAAACATGTAAATACACCCTGGGGTTGTGCCTGGGCAGTACTCATTATTGCTGCAGGAGTAGAGGCAATATTCTCAGATATTCTCACAAATTCTCAGATATTCTCACAAATTCTCAGATAAGAAAGAGCCCCAAGTGTGGCTGATGTCCAGCTCGATGTATAGATTGCATGAACCGCTGCCTACCTGAAGAATCTCAGAGTGGCTGTTAACCAGAGCCCTACAAACCAATATTTTATATCTTCAAAATATTGATGCATAAAGAGTTTTGGGGCTGCTCAGCAATGAAGGCCAAGAAAAAGCTCCTGGAAAAGGCTTTTTCCTCTGCTGACTGTGGCTCGTGCTTTGGACTTCTAAGTGATTACTTGATCTGTGTTTGTTCATCAACTTCTAGCTGCAGCCCTGCCCCAGTTCCTTTGGTCATTCCATCAATCCTCTACCTAAATCCTCCTCTGCTCTTTGCTGTAGTCATGCGTGGCAGCTGCTGTGCTCTCTCTGTTCCCTCACACCTCCTCAGAGATGTCCTTATCCTGTTGTGAGCAGCTTTTCTGGGCTCAGTGATAAATTCTAAATTTATAGAAAGTTGAGTTTAGGGGTGAATTATTCGTTTGAAATGAAGTTAGGTTCTGTATTGGATTGCCAAAGGAAATGACCTCTTTGAGTAACACAAGATTTTTAATAATGTCAGATCTTATTAGATACATTGCTGACACCTTAAATTAGCAGTTTCAAATATCCACAATGTAAATCAGGTAAAGTGCTTTGATTTATCACCAAATTTCCTTGAGAACCGAACTTTGTGATCTCAAAGGCTAGATGCAGTAAGGCAATATGGAATGAGACTGCAGAAAGACTGAAAATGAAGCTTTATGTCTGAACCACAGGTACAGAATTTCTCACATCTCAAAACAGAGCTCAAGAGAAAAGATCTCAAGGTAAAGTAAGCTTACGGGGCAAATTTAATGATCAAATTATTCTAAAATCATTATTAGGTATTAGATTATTTCCTGTCAAATACACTGATCAATTCTAAGCATCACTTTATCAGCATTAATGTTTCATATTCATTAATTAATAAAGACAGTAAGAGTTGCTGTGATGGTATAGGAAGCTAGAAGCAGCAATCGAGAATGAGGTGAATTAGTTTGATTAAGTTGGTGATCCTGCAGATAAACACACTCGTGTGACCACACAAATTAAGAACAGACTCTCTAACTTGGCACGCTCTGTCTTTGGACCGCTGTGCACATGACGTTTGGGCCACTGAAGGCCAAACAAAGAATCATAGCAATAACATCATCTCCACAGGAGGTGATGAAGGTCTCAGTCAGGGCTTTCCACAGAAGAAAAAAACCCACAAAGTCAAGGTCCAAGCAGAGATTCTTAACAAGAGAATCATATAGGCTAAATGATGGACACCTTGTGTCCCTTCACGTGAAAAAGAAGAATTGTGTTCATTCTGTGAACACTCCTATAGGGGATATCTGATCTCTGTGTGCTTAGGGCACTGTAGCAAAGAGAGAACACTTAAAACCATGGAAGCTCGTAGAAGTTAAATCTCTTTCCTTTTAAAACTTGATCATTTATAATCAGAGGCAGGATGGACTGCAGATTTCTTTTAGATGTAAATGTTTGGATTCCCTCTACATTCACAGGAGATTAAACGTGAGTCACTTTATTGCAAAGTTTAAAATCAATAGTTTAAAATTAATTGCATCCCAGGAAATTCCTAATTCTCTCAATTGGCTGTGGACATTTTCACTGTAAATTTCCAAAGACTGGCGAACTGAGGACCAGTTGCAGCTTTCTTATACATATATATTTGAAAACCTAAGAAGCTGCCATACAATTAATGCTCTAAGGCTGTAAGGTCACGGCAAATACAGTCTCATTAACATTAATATATACATTGTTCTGTAACACTTAATAACCTATGTCCTGCTCTCATTATGAGTTTTGTATGGGGGTGAAATGGCAATAAATCAAGTTAAAATTTGAGAATTTGTATATTCATTGCAAACGCTGATCTTTATGAGCACAGCATGTTACTTTTCAACCTTCAGCATTTGAATATTTGAAAGGCAATTACACACAGGAAACTGGGGATTTCAATACCAGATCAGACTACTAATCAGTTCTTGCTTTGAGACATGAATTCTTTTCCTAATTGGTTTTATTTCATTCAGAAATCAACTGTGAGAAGTCCAAACAGGTGTATCATCACTTTTTAGGTGAGTTATCGATATTGTCAGCTGCTGACTGAATAACTCAGTTTTCCACCTTACTTTTCAGGGTTCTAGGATCCTCTTACACTTGGTTAACTGACAACACAGTATCAATTAAAATTTCACAATCTCCTCCTGAAAATTCACTGGTAATCCAATTAAATATCAGCTTGCCTTCTGTGTTAGTAAAGTTCCTTTGTTTGAATGCAGTCCTGAGCTGAGGGCCCGTGAATGTGGCGTGAATAAAGAACAAAAAGGTGACTGGCTCCCAGAATTTTCAACCTTAATATAAGACAAGGTGAGTAGTGGTAAGAAAGAAGAATGAGGATAGAAAATTAATCAAATGATTGTCAGTGGTTACAACATACGTGTTAGGAATGGCTTTGCAGGCAGATGAAGACTCAGATGAAGCATTGTGAGCTTGCTCCTTTATGGGGAGAATATTGACCTCATTTTCTAAGGAAACCTCTCCCTGACTCTCTTTACTAGAATGAATTGGTCTCACCGTTTTAGCAGTGACCAAAAATGATAGCACCTGTCAGTCTTCATGAAAATCTCTGTGTTTTGGAGCCCACAAACACTAAACAATTTTCTGAGAAAGTTTACTGCAGGATTCACAGCAGGTGTTGACAGCCACTTGTCTTTCAAGAGATTGCTCACTATTGGAGTTTACAGTGTCAGTTCCCACAGAATATAAACATCTATCTCCCATTAAAGAAGCCTCAGTGATCTGGGTTTATTTCACTGGAACGGCCTCCAGAGTGAACTTCTCTGTTTATTTATAAGAGCCTGGCTGCTTTTAAAACAATATATTGGATCTGCTGATTATTCTCTTCATGTACCATTTTCTTTTAAATTATGTGATAATCCAGAGGGATAAAAATGCATATTTACTTTTTATTGAGTTCATCATCAAATTGTTTTAAAGTGTGAATTATAACAATATTATCTGCTAAATAACAAAGAACTAACAAGCCATTAATTACCTACTACAACTCAAAGCATCTTTAAAGTGATCTGGCTTAATGATATGGTACAGTGCACTTATCATTATTTTGTTGGTATTATCAAATAAACTTCAAATGACTCCTTTCCCTTCAGAGTGTTCACCCAGTTTTAAATTTCTTATGCCTCTCTGCCCCTTAACACACCAAGTGTTTATTTTCTTACCATTGTTGCAGAACAAGGTTTAGACAGACCAACAAGCCAAGTCCTGTGTTTGATGCATTTCCAAACCAAGTACAAGATGATGAGCACCTCTCATCCCACGTACATGAGATTTAGAGCTTAATTCTGAGACACAAACTCAACAACTTCAAGCACTAGCATTGTAAAAGTATGAATAAAATATGGCTCAAACACATAATCATTGACTAAGAGAATGAAATCATGAACTTATAAAGGGTTCATTCAGTAATTTACCATCAAATACCTGGACTATCCCCTTCCATTTGAATATACAACCATAGTGGCAAAGCAGCAGGCAAGAGTCATTGCATCTTAACCAAATTTTCCAAAGGGAAAGGTTTATTTCCCTCAAAGCATTTGTTACCACTTTTGCCATAAGAGATTTCTGTCTAGTCTGTATTTTGAATTAAGAAGCTTTGCAACATCTCAAACCATATTTTATCTCAGAACCCACTGAATTAGAGAACATGGGGTTTTAGCCAGTATAAAGGAAATAAAAGATCCAGCCAAGGGACTTCATAGAGATTTAGAGTGATTAGAGAGACAACTTTAAATAGTTTAAATTTAAATATATGGGGAAACCAGCTCTGGGGCTTACAGATTAATTTTAAGGAAGAAGACTTTTCATGCTTTGCATTGTACTAAATGCAGTCCTATTACACTAGAGAAAATAGAATTTCTATATCAAGTATCATAGAAGTTGATATCCCAAAGAAGTCTGCCTATAGCTTAAAGACTGACATTTCATTATTGCTATCACTCAAGACAAAAAAAAACAACCAAACAAAACCCAGATAGCTCCTCTGGATCACAACTTTAGCCACAAACCTTTGCAGAACAGTTTTAAGGAAAGGTCTTAAATTCTACCTTAAAATCATCAGATGTGCATGGTGTGGCTGAAAGAGAATTCAGGAGGGGGGCAGGAACAGGGAGGAACAGCTCTGCAGACACCAAGGTCCTTAGAGAAGGAGGAGATGACCCAGGCACCAGAGTAGATATCTCCCTGCAGCCCATGATGGTTAATGATGGAGCAGATACCCACCTGCAGCCCATGAAGGACCCCACACCAGAGCAAGGGGAGGCCCAAAGGAGGCTTGTGGTCCTGTGGGAAGCCTGTGCTGGAGCAGGCTCCTGGCAGGACCTGTGGATCCATGGAAAGAGGAGCTCAGGCTGCAGTAGGTTTGCTTGTAGGACTTGTGACCCCATGAAGCACCCTGGTCCCAAATGCCTGCCAGAAATCACATCCAGTGCAAGATTAGGAACGGTGTGAAGCAGAGTGTATTTTAGTCCCAGGACAAAGTAAAGTCAGGGAAATTATCTCATATGCTTTCAGTGGATCCAGACTATAGATTGCAAAACCTTTGCCTTATCTACCAGACAGAATATCACTTTTATGCCTGATAGAGCTTCAGGCATTAACGCACAATGATCATCAGTCATCACCATCAATCAATCATTGAAATGGTATACAAGACTTTGGCTAATACTTTTGTACTTGAGTGATTTTATTCATACACAAGTGCCCTTGCAATCAGATCTGAGGCATCTTTTGTGATGGCAAGTATGATACTTCTTTTCTGACAGATGTTCCATATTTTGAACAGAAGAAGTGGATTTCTCAGTCTGAGGGGAAAGAAAAGCCATCTAATCATTGCAGGGAAATGAAATATCAAACCATCAGCTGATGTTGTCACATCTTCAGGAGGCTGAGAGGAACAGCTGGAACCCAGAGGAAGGTTAACCTGCCTTCATCAAGTACTTCGATGAGAAGAAGACTGAGACTTCTAATCCCTCTCTCTTCACCTCTTGGAACACTCCTGGGGTTTGTATTCCTCTGCTTCTAGTCGTGCAGGAGATAGACCACAGAATGATTGGTACCTGTCAGAAGGGGTTTGTTTCTCTCTTGGCAGGAGCTAGGACAGCATGAAGAGTAGGAGCAAGAAAATTTTGCCATTTTTTGTACTTGCTCCTGCTGACCTGGGCAAAGGCACAGTTGCAATAAAAGCTCCTGTCCACTTTGGGGCCTTTGCCTTAAAGGTGTTTGGTGCAGAGTTGGGCAACTTGTTTATTAGAATAAAAAATATCTTCAGTGATCAGATAGAAACAGTTTGTCACAGACTAACACCAGCATCCCAGCAAGAACTCTAGAAAATATCACGATCCCCTGCTTGCTCAACAGTATTAAATTTAACCCCTGAGTCTGAGCTCACTGCTTGCTTTTCCAGCAAGGGGCATCACAAGACCTTGGAAATAGAGGACAGTCCCTGGCAGATGCCAGGTGAAGGTGGAATTTCTACCTGGAGGCTGGGCTCAAACAGGAGGAGCGTGACAGCAGATGGGAAGATGTGCAAAGATGAAGCAGAATCAATGGTAGGACTTGAAGACAAAATTAGTTTGTGAGAGGCTGGTTTTCAGAAAAGCAGATTTCTCAATCCTAATCAACTATTTTGAGCTTTATGAATATATCTAGTGTCTTAATACTAAACAAAACTAGATTAATTTTTCTCCTACGGGAGGTCTTGAAAAAACCCAAACCCAGAAGGGTCCAACTCAGAACTAGCCACTGGAGAATCCACATGTGCACGAGCCACAGGAATTCAAGCTTGCTCAGTTTCCTGGTCACACTTTGCTTGCTTATCTTTTTTCCATCTAGGTTTCTGTTGCAAGTAGTGCCTTGAATACCGGCCCTTTCTTGTGCTTGTCTCAGACTTAATTAATAGATAACTTATTTTCCAAAGTATTTTTCCTTCAGGAACACAATTAGGAATTCCCTGCAGCTGTCCTCACAGTTCTTACACCCTCATACACAGACACGAGCATCCTTTCCCATTACCTAACTTAAAACATCCTCCCACTATCAAAGCCTGCCTTTCATGCAAGCATAAACCAGCTTTCATCAATTCTCAGCTTTGCATTTACTTCTAAGTCTACTTAGATTCTATTTTTACTGAATCAGGTAAAAAATATTCTGTGCGTATGAATGTTTAAAAGTCAGTACGTTAAAAACAAACCAACCATGAGCTTTGTTTGTATACTTCAGGTGCATTTGACTTAAATAAGCACATTCTTAAAGTTTGAGCATATAACTTGTTACAATTTTGAGTTGATGATTAACTACCTGGAAAAACTGGATTTGCTTAAACATCTTTGTATCCTGAAGACAGCTCAAAACGACATCCTTCATTTTAAACTCGTTTGCTTTGTGTGAGTCAGGTAAGATCTTTCAAACTAGAGGTGGAAATCTCATGAGCAGAGGTCTATTCTGCTTCCAGCTAAGGCCACAGCACAACATCCTCCTGACATCCTCCCGTGGACTTTGCCTACTTGGGCAGAACCAGCAGGCACAGAGCTACCCCACATGCTGAGGAACATATATTTCTGCTGTGTTAATCTAATATCCATCGCTCTAGACTAAGGCATGGCACGGGGCTGTCATAATGTGCACTGTTACGGGTAAAAGAGGATATCTCCTGCCCCAGAACACCCAGTGTCCCAGCACAAGACCAGGCAAATAGGCTGGGACTGGCCAGCTTCTTTACGCTACCAGCAGCGTACCATAAATTTCATACTGCAAAAAGCCTTGAAGCACAAGCTGTCAGGGAGCAGAGGGAACTAGGAGTAGTGCAAAGAGGACAGCTCTTGCTATGCAGAATGCAAGGGATGGTACAGTGGCTCTTTCTATCCACTGGAAGGTCAATGTGTTCCAGCATCCTGCATCCAAGAGTGTCCAAAAATTAATGCTGAGAAAGGAATACAGAAATGCGACAGGCAGATGGTGATGTATCCACCAGCATGTTCATCAGCGTTCCACTGACCTGTGCATCAGGGATCTCCTGAGTCAATACTCTTGAAGGGCAAGTTTAACCTCGTTGCTCTGCAGAGCCTCTGCAGATACCTGAGGCCTCTGCCACAGGTCGTCCTTGCACTCTGCGGTTCTCCTGACCTATTTCACACATTTATTTTAGGATGAGATGAACTGAGCCTTAACTGCCCTATTTCTCTCCGTCACTTGTGAAGGGTATTCAGATGATTGGCTCAGATGTCATTGGATAAGATGCCACAACCCATTGTTCTTAACAACCCTGCGGTTACAAGATCGTGTCTTTCTCAATAGAGGCAAAACTTTTGTTTCTACAATTTCCATAGCAAAAAATTTCACAGTTTAATGAAAAACTGTGTAATAAGGGACTTCCTTTTACTTGTTCTTCAGTTTGCCTCAGGTAGGGGAGCACAGGAGGAAAATGAGATAATATTAAATTATAATTATTTCAGCATACCCATAATTAACTCACGGCTTGTCACCATCCTAGGAAAAAATAAAAAGGTTTGAAGTTTCTTGGAACAAGACACTGACATAAAAACTGGAGATCCATAGGACAGATGAAATGGAAAGATAGATGTTAATTGGATGCTAGTTATCAATGTTAATCTTACTCTATACATCACTAATTATTATCATGCAAAACCATTTTTTTTAATCAATCCCACCTAAGCAGAAAAGCTGCTTCAAGGAGTTCATCTCTAAATTAAAAAAAAATAAATTTAAAGATTAAAAATGTTCATTTTAATCAGTGGGATTATTTATAGAAGGAAAAGAGATATTTTCTAATACCTTTAGAAACTCATAAACAGGTCCCCAAAAGAAATAGTGGGTATAAAAGAAAGAGAATGTCAGGGAAAGGGAAGAAAAATATTTGCAGTATGGAAATCAAACCACAGGCTGTATAAAAAGAAATGAAGCATGGGAGGAGTTTAAATCCTGCAAATGGAAACGGGCAGCGTGGTGAGGGAGCCATTCAGGAGTGAGAATGTGAGGAGCTGAAACTGAGATGTAGAAGCATAAAGCCACTCGTGTTTTGTTTCATTTCTGAACTGCGGGTGGAAGAGGGGAGATGTTATTGCACTGTTTGATTTCTCTTCACATATCCTATTCCACATGATTTATTTAGCTAGAATGTGGTGGTTGACCTACACTGTGTTTGAGACGTGGGCTGGTGCTGTACGAGTTCATTTTGTTACAGATTCAGGCTGGTGGCACAGCTGATTTTACCAATAAAAAACCCATTTAAAATTCAACAGAGATGTGTTTGGTTGTATTTTGCATTGAAAATCTGAATCAGTTTTTATTATAGCTACGGCCTTCTACCCGTTTGGGTGATAGCAGACTAAATTGTTTACTAGGTGAACACAATGGAGAGTGATAATAACGCTCTTGGTTTGTGACACGCTGCCTAACCTGTCACCTACATTAGACATTACTTGCAAAAAAAAACCCAACTATTTTCTTATGCTGTTTGGAGCAGCTTTCCCATCTGATGCTTTATCCAGCTTGACAGCTTTCTGGTCTATCAGAAGTGCTCACCCACTTCACCACAGCCCTAAAATCAGCTGGGATAAATAACAACTGTTTGGGGCAATGGGAATTGTCTGTATTGCTTGTTCTTTGGTTTGTTCTTTAATGTCTTTGTATCTCAAAGTTCCCGGGCCTGTCGCTAGTATACCTGGAGGGAAGTGTCTGCAAGTAAAGCTTTAAAGTAGGTGGTATAGACTCACTGGATATAGAATTGCTGAGCCCAGAGAATGTCTTCCAACATATATCAAGTCTCACCATAAATCTTAGCTCTGTCCCCAGCATTTCAATGAGGTTTTTCCAAGCCCCCTTTGCTTTGCAATAGCAAAGCTTCTCATTTTCGGGTTAGTATTAAAACCAGCCAGTTAACACCCATTTGTTCTTCTGTTACATTCTCTGTCACTTGAAATCCTTACATCTCCTCCTGAGAAAATCCTTAGCTGTTTTTGCTTTTGTTTTGTTCTATTTTGCTGTGAAATTAATGACTTCTGATTGAGGAGAAGACCGTCCCCGATGAACACACTGAACTCATTTCTGTGAGCACAAAAGCCGTGTGAAAATCACTGAATGTGCTGGACAGATGCTTCTGCAGTGGTGATGCACTGATAAACAGTGATGGGTCCCATTACCAAGTAAAAGTGCAGACTCAGGTTGCAATTAAGACACAGATTTAACTGTGCAGCATCTCGATTCCTTGATTCGGTTGGTGACTAGATTAGATGTTTGGTGGCATCCGAGATGCTCTGGGGAGATGGGGATGGGAGGTACTGCTGCAGATTTCTGCAGTGTGACATATGGTGAAATACACGAGGGCATCTCACATGGCACCAGGCAGCACCAAGGTCCTAGTCAGCACAAACAGAGTCGAGAGTTATTCAGTAAGCAGATAAAAGCATATATTTTAGGATAAGCTAATTGCTCGCTAAGCTGTATGGCTTGATCTCCATATACAGGCTTATAGACAGATGCCTAATCTTAAACTGAAAGCTTCTTCTAATACTTCTAATTCAATGTGACTCTGTGTGATTTGGACAAGCCTCCGTGTGCTACCAAAAGTCAAACAGGTGAAAAATGTAGAAGCTTCATCCTATTTTCTTCGTGATGTATCTACACTGAATAGAACTGATTGCAAATCAGTTTTCTGATGGTAAGTTTAATTACCCTGTCTTTTCAAGAGAGTACTTTCTCCATTTGAAGGGCGTAGAAAGGCCATGGTGGTACAAGAAAGCCTCCTAAGGGATGGAAGCAAAGTAGGAAGCTTCACCCTTTCTACAATACATTACCTCCAAAACAAGATGTCATGTATCTGGTTTCCTCTGCAGATCCTAATCTGTGAGCAGCAGGCAGGGCATAGGTATATACAGAGTTGGGAAAGATCCAGTGGTTCTGGAACCAAAGAGGTTCAAATCGTGCCTGGAGCCATGTGGAAAGCAGAGTAGAAGTTTGACAGGTAGGAGGAACACATCTGGGTGGGGGTAGAAAGGGATTCGAGAACAAGAGCTGGGCTGAGAAGAGTACCAGCACACTATGGATAATTGGGGTATGTAATTTCAAAGATAACGCTTTTTCAACCTTCTTTATAATCCATTTTCCATGTAGTGCTTTTAAGACAAAATTAACCACCATCATCTGAGCTACATAACTCAAAGTAAAATCCTAGCAAAGAAATTGCACTTCTAATTTCTCACGACTTCAAGGGCATGGTTCAGTTTATAGAAGTTTTAGTTAAAGAACATTAAGAATAGACATTAATTTTGTTTGCTGCTTTGATGAATGTAAAGACTACAAAATTAGTGTTAAGCCTCCAGCAGATCACAAGCAACGATCACTCTTCTCCTTGAGGTGTATTCTCCATACTCCATGTACTTTTCCACTCCCTGCTGCTCTGTGAAATGCTATCCAGCCCGTGGGGGAATCTCTGTTCATGGATGACCTGATTAAACTCATAAATGCTTTCTTCAGAACCCAGTATTTTTTTGTTTAGTGCTATGTAGTGGTGCTTGGACATTTACCTCACATCCAAATGAGAAAGACTTTTCCATATCTGATTACAAGCCTCTACATTCTTCTCTCAACAGCTACTCATGCTACTTTTTCTAATGCATATAGTCATGCAAATCCATAATAAAACCTGATACGCTGCATATTTATTCCTGTTTTTCATGGTTTATTATCCTGACATTTCAAATTGCTCTGCTTAAACCTTTGTAAGTGTTGTATGATAGAGAAATAAATTTTTTACATAAGAAATTGCTTCAATTAAATGTCAAAATAGACATAAAGAATCATTTTAAAGCCATCTATGCTTCTTTCTAAATACCCTATGCAGGGCCTGTCTCAGGAAGGAAAGTCCCGCTCAGCATCTCCTCCTTACATTTGAATGTTATTTTCTAATGCTGATCTTCACTGCAGTGTTTCAATATTTACCATATGTTGAATTTGATTGCAAGACCTACAAATTACTTTCGCCTTTTTTTCTTTTTACAGTATCAAAGGTTATTTAAATACATTACATAGTGTGTAAAATCAAGTCTTGTGAGCTGCCTTCCATAAGCATTCATTCTTTATCTGTTCCTTTTCTCCTTCTTCTTTTGTAATACCATTATTTTGCCCTTACATTCTCTGGACTGTGCCCACACAGAAACTGTCTGTCCCCCAGTATAGCCACCCTAAATATTTATTACCTGTGTAATACTTTTACTTCTGTGTCTGTATTATTCTGCATAGTTGAACTACTTATCTAATTATTACTGCTATTACTATACGTCTGCTTTTACCCTATTTCTCTTCCCTGTCAAACTCCTTTGATCTTCTTTCTTTTCATACATCTTATTCCTGAGCTTGTGTCCTCTGGCTAATGGCACTTCCCCTCACAGCAGTACTCACAGGACTCCTTTGGCTGATTTTTTTTTTTCCCCTGAAGCTCATTCCCAGGATTTTTCTCCTTTTCAAACTCCTTTCTTCCTATTCTCTGTTAATCCCATGTCCCCCTGCTTGTACTCACCAACACATATTCTCCAGTCCCTGGCTGGTTTACCACATCCCCTTCAGCAGACTGATAATGCAATTGTAAGTGAAACTAAGAAACTTTAATATCAGTCTGATCCTTCCTGGATTTAGGCTTGTGGACAGAGCCAGAGGCAAGAGGGGAAGGGGAGGGAAGAGGGGGTGGGATGAGAGCAGAACAGTCGAGGAGAGACAGAATTGCAATCGTGATAGCACTTCACAGTCTCTTTATTTCCCAAAGAGTGTCTGCTCAGCTGGGGAGCAGAGCAGTGTGAACCACCAGATGTGTGATTGTTACACGGGTGTCAGCAAGAGCTGCTCATGCAGCTTTGGGCCAGCACATGATGTGGGATGTCATCACCTTTCTCTGCAGCCAGAATGCACCCCAGCAACTCAGCAACGCGAGGAACCAGAAAACAGAGCAGCATAAGTAAACAAAGAGTAGGGCTATCTTTTATGAGGACAAGAGTGATGAGGAAAAACCCCCCAAAGTCCTGATGGTGACAGAAAGGTGGTTGTCCAGCTTGCAGTAGCCCTAAGCACTGCATGGCCCCACTTCTGCAGTGCCATAACTCCACTCACAGCAGCAAAGCCAAAGAGCCGTGCAGCTCAGGGCCAGCATCCCAACCTTCTGCCCTTCCAGACTTGATTTTGCCATGAGGAGTCTCACCTCTGGCAGCCCTTAATCATGTTTTACAACGTGCCTGGCATTGATTTGCATATTTACACTTCTGAGTTTCTAGATCTTGTGCTATGGACATTTTCAAGAATCCGTAAGATGAAAAATAAGTTTACATATAAAATGTGATTCCGTACTGGTGGGAAAATGGATCTCCCTGAAAATAAAATCCACAGCAAGATGGAAGGAAATGCCTATTTCATTTATGCTAGCGAGCAGCAGAGATGAGAATGTGGCCCAGAAAGGGGTTTAACCCCTGTGCAAGCACTACTAAGATTCGGAATCGCGTCTCTTTAGTGAAATTCAGACAGGAATATTATTCACCTGTTATTCCTTTCAAAAATTTGGCCTGCTGTGTTATATGTGACATAATTAACAAAACATTACAGCGTGTTTCAACGAACCCAGCTATGTGCAATTTTCTCCAAAGTGTGATTAGAGAAATGATTGGAGGGCAAATGGAACAGCTTTTACCCAGACAGCTAACAATGAGACACATAGGATTCTTATTATCTGCTATTAGCTTTGGCTTTCAGGTAGGAGAAAAATACATTTTAGAAATCATTCAGTGTCCTATTTTAATAATTCCTAAAACACGCCAGTTGGTGAGGCAGTTCATTATTTATTTTATTTTTTATTTCCTTTAACATTTTCACAGAAATATGCAGCCTGTGGAAAGCTACTCCAAAGGATTTGTTTAAAAGGTCAGCTGAGAACAAACCTCTAAATACTCCACAAAGGAGCAGAGACATTAGCTATACAAGGAGATGGAGTTAGTGCTCTAATTTAGGGCTTGAAAGCTGGGTTCTGGTTTTGACAATCGAATGGGACACTTGTAAAACCTTTGGCAAGCCTTACACAGCTTTCAGGATCCCTGGCACCTCGGAACCTATTTACTTCTTAGTTCTGGGCCTTTGTCTCTTAAGTTTCCAGTGCCCGTTTTGACCCAGGTGTGAGTTCATCGCTGTGCTGAGAGTGCTGATGTTCCAGCCAACACCGTCCACTGTGGAATAGTTGCCTTGGGTCAGGGATCCAGCCCAGTCTCCCCTGTGGCTTTTTGCCTTCTACTTTAAGACAACCATCAAACTATTGCCATTTCCATGGGGCATGCCAGGCTGTCTTTCTCAAATGAGAACCTAAGCCTGTTGGAAGGAGGTCACCAGGAGCTAGGAGATGCTGCCTCTTAAAGAAGCAAGTCTCTGTTGAGCAGCCACCCCTAACTTCTGACAAGTGTGGACTTTGGGGAGGGAAACTCTGTCTCTCTCGTCTTTCCCAAAGAGCTGATGTCCCCCCCAGCTCCCAGCCATGGGCTGACCCAACCTCACACTGCTCACAATGCACCAGCCTGCGGCATCACTCACCAGCGATCACCTACCCCTGCTCTAGCTCTGGTCACAACACCAATAATGAGAAGTGTGCCATGTAAGCTGTGGTGTGATCCTTCCCCGGAGTGCTAAAAGCCTTTTGCTTCTCCTCCTTATTCCTCTAGGTGAGGATGCCCAAAGTACTATTCTAGACAATTGACTCTCAATTGCACTCCTCTTTTGTGAGGACACTTACTTGTTCTGTTCTGCTTTCAAATTTCACCTTTCTATTTTTCCTTCCACTTACTGCCTGTACAGTACTTTCTGCTTAACTGAAAGCTTTTGTAGCTGAGTAAAGCTCTGTATTGGTGAGAGGCCTGGAGGGTTAAGATCATTTTCCTCAGGGAAGAACTTATTATTTCCTACTGCAAAAGAACTTGGAATTGTCTTTAGGAAATTAACACAATTTAACACGTGCCACGGCAA
Source organism: Chloroceryle amazona (assembly GCA_027560015.1). Lineage (NCBI taxonomy): Eukaryota > Metazoa > Chordata > Aves > Coraciiformes > Cerylidae > Chloroceryle > Chloroceryle amazona. The sequence goes on along the minus strand of JANHFX010023609.1, from coordinate 32,648 downwards.
AATGTGTCGTCTGAGGACAGCAAGAGCCACGAAACAAAAAGCACCACTTGCCTCTAAATTTTAGCACAATTTAGAGAATTTTAGCAAAGTGCTATAGCAAAAATGAGACGGGTATAGGCGTGTGAGGTTGGACTCCATCCTGAGGTTGGCCTCGATGCTCTTGAAGGTCTTTTGCAACCTGAGCAATTCTGTGATTCTCTGTCAACTTCCATCGTTATTGATGGCCACGAAGAAGAGTCTGCAGCAGACCATGTGAGACTTCCAGACAGGATTAGGGAAGGAAGATTAGTGATGCATGAGTATACAAGGAAGGCAGGTGCTTTGGTTTCACAGCCAAGTTCAGGGCCAACTACATCTGAGCTTATGATTTTATTGGCATTATCCTCACTGTTTTCCCACAGGTGGAGATCCCTGAGAAAAATGTATTAAAAAATGAAGACATGATAAAAAAACCCCATTCCACTACAGGTCAAACCCATTGCCCAGCTCCTGGGTCAGAAATGACATCTTCTACGTAGATGGCTCACTACTACTTATCCTGCCATTTCAATGTCTACTGAACATTTTTAAACCTGCCTGCCTTTTGTTGAGATAGCCAGCAGTGGTAGAGCCACTGCGTTTTGATTTCCTCTTGCAGGGAAGGCTCAGGTCTCAGTTGCTACCTTTGATGTTTCCTGTACTACTAATGACTACTGTGGAGCCCCTCTCTGTGGGAGCTATGACACAGAGAACCATTTCACTACTGCTGTGAGACATATTTAGTTGAGTTCCTTGAGTATATATATCACAAAAAGAGTAGACTCAGATAAAGCAAGGCACATCACTCTATACACATTTCAGAAAACATTTTCTACTAACCTTCATTAAAAATAATAAAAAAAAAAGAAAAACATCTGAAAAAAAATCCACTGGTTTAAGGAGGAAAAATAGCAGGAGACATTTAATGTACTAGCCTACTACCAAGAGAGACAGTAGGTCCTGCAGAACTAGTCTCTAAGACTTATGCATAACGTAGAACAAATGAAGACACCTATTATAGCATCTGATCCAGGTTCACGTTCTCAAGAATCAGTTCTGACAGCTTGTCTGGAAAACTCCCTTTTTATAGAAGTGTGAACTTTTTGTAATCTCCCATTATTGAAAAAATATTACAAGAGTACTATGAAAAAAACAACCAATGACTCCAGGCAGCAGCAGTTCTATATTTTTATATGCAGGACAAGACCAACTTTCTGAGCAACCTTCACCACCACTGAAATCCTTTTTCAATATCAGAATGGCACTAGAGGTGCTGAGTAGTCAGAAATCAGGAAGAACCAGATATTCCTTTCCCAAGCTTTTGGAGCTCAATTTAGGTGCCCATCTGTAGACACGTGACAACTTTAACCATCACTTCTTCACACCGGTTATTTTAGACCTATCATCTCTCTTGGATTCTGTAGACCATGTGGTTCTGCTGACACATCATGAGAGTGTTCTTGCAATAGACAGATACACTCTTAAATCATTATTTTTCTTTCATTCCATATGGTCTAGGTGCCCTTGACATAATTTAAAAATACAGTGCAGCAGCACAATTTAAGATAAACCACTACCAATAAGCCAAGCAATTTAAAATCTCATATCCCCTTCACCTTCGAACAAATCCCCCCAACTTACAATTCCTCTCAACCTTCCTGAAGAAAAAAAGAAGAAAAAAAAAGAACTCAGCAATGTGCCTTAAAAATAATTTGAAATTATACTGTAGTAATTCAGTAGTAAAACAGTTGGCTGAGATTCCTGATCTACAACATCACTAAAACATTGAAAACAAGTTGCAGAGACCGCAATCTTTCAAATGCAGACAATGAATTAAAGATATGATTTCAGATAAATAGATGATGATGCCATTCTGGAGGGTTGTCCCTTCTGCCTCACAGTTCCCCTCTTCAGTTTCCTTTGCAACGGAGCTATATATAGCACTTAAACCCCAGAGCTGTCTCCGTATGAAGTTCTCTAGGAGGCTACTTTGTCATTTTTTAAAATCTCCAGCTTTACATGAATTGTGTCCTTATCAAAAGTTACTGGAGCAGTTAAGAGCCTCTTCACACGATGGGCTCAAGCCCTTCATGGAAAGTTACCCACTGCAGTGCCTGTATCCTTCCGACAGTGGCTTTATATCTCTGTTTTAAATGATTCAACCACAGCAGTCAATCTGTTACCGTTTTTACACTTACTTTTTCTAGGTGCAGACAGTGAAGAACTGGGCTTTCCATCACTTCCAGATTTTATAAAGCTTTAACACGCTGGGCAACATTTTGCCCCCTGTTACATCCCTGCAACTACCTCCCTGCCACAGGTTCACAGCAGCGTAACTGAGCACAGCATCTGGCAGAAAGCCCAGGGTTTGACCCAGCAGGTTTATGGCGTATGGAGATGATATTAACACACATCATGAGCCAAATCTGCACTCTGGCTGCTTAATAAAAATGCTACCACCTCCATCGTTACATTTAACCTCTTATATTAGCAATAAAACAGGCCAAACTGCTCACGAAGAAACAAGTTAGCTCACCTAATTTACTATTTATCAGCTACAAGCAATTTGCCTTTTGTAGCCTTTCTTTTCACTATTGGTAACTTTTTGAGTAACAGCGTTTGAGCAGTAACAGCTGGACCAGCAACAATTCACTACATATTTAGAGTATTTATTAAATTTACCACGTGGCTGGAAAATAAAATAGCAGAGAGAAATTTTCTCTTTAAGTTAAGACACGGGGCTTACTTCAGTATAGACATCAGTAGTAAACAACCGAGTTTCAGTGCCATGACTAACCCATATTTTTTGCTGATAAATCTTTGTCAGCTGATCTTTTTTTTTTGCTCACCTAAAAGAATAAAATTAAATTGAATTAAAAATTTAAAAGAGAAAAAAAGTCAACCAGAGCATTCTATTTGCATTGAAAGAAAATATTTCATTTTCCTCGGGACTTCTGAGCTGTTTCTGTCATTAAGTCTAAGTATTTTAATAAGGAATGTCAAGATATTGTGAGACATGGAATGATTTCAGGCAATGTGAAAGATTAAAGATATCATTCATTAGATGAGTGGTCAGCTCGTGGGGGCAGAATGGTCACAATTCATTTTCTTGCCTGTATTCAGCTAATTCCAATTACCCAGAAGGTATAATAATAGGTGAAGTGAAACAAACTGGTACCATACATTGAATTGCTCCCTCTTTTAAGTTATACTCTTCTCCCAAGCCCCTTCCTACTATTCCTTCAGCCAGGTTACTGGATGTGACTACAGCTGAACGCAGCTCTAGTGCCAGGCTGAATTAACACCAATTAGCATTTCAGCTGCAAGTTTAAATGAGCGTGTTAATGGGTGCATGCAATTTATAACTCGCTCCCCTCCACTTCAGCCTTATCTAGTGCTAGAGATTTGTCAGACGGCTGGTATCAATCTGCTTCATCTCAGACTTAGACCGACTGCTCGCCTGCGTACGCTTAGCCGGCACACACTGATTAAAGGGAAATTCTTATAGGTTGGCTTTAAATTTACAGTGCAGTTTGACAGATATTTTATCAACTGCATCTGATTTCACAGCCACCTTCCAGGGGCCAAGTCGTACGTGATTTACAACCACTTCCCAGTGCCTTCAGATGTGCTGCACTTCATGCTAGGCTGGAGCAAATTTGGCCCTGTGTTTCGCTGTCTATCCGTAAGGACTGCAATAAATTACCGCCTGTGTCGTGACATCCCTTCCTTCCCCTGAGGTGAAGCTCTGAATATCAAACCCTGGTTCTCAGAGGCTGCTAAGAGTAAAGTACAAGTGAAAACTGCCTACCACTAATTGCTAGCGCCATGAATGACTTCATTCTGATCTACGACTTCGATCTCATCTACCAAAAATTTACTGAGGGAGACGCTGGGGGTTTAAATTATACAGAGCTTCTGTTCCCTGAAATGAATTTATAATATCGCTGTATTATGAGAAATAGCCAGTGTTGTTCATGGCACTGTTATTATCATCATTATTACTATTGTATTAGTTTATTGTGATTTTATGGCAACAAGGAATCTGTACAACCTCAGATAATGAGATAAAATAGGTGCTGAGGTAAAGCAAAAATCACTTCAAAAGCTTTTTCTGTCTTGTCTGTCAGTTCTGCCTCCACAGCCAAAACCTTCTCAGTATCCCCACAAAGGCTGTGAACTTCAGAGCCCAACTGGAGACCCACCTTCTGTGCAGTCATGCCCCAAATACCCACACACTGCTTACACAGCCCACCGAGCCTGCTGTCCACGTGCTCGAGGTGCCCAGGGACAGACCAGAGGGTGTCTGTATGATTTCTGCAAGGCAGCTCTGGGAATAAAGGCTATATAGACGTATAACCTATATATAGACATAAATAAGATTAGCTCCAAATTATGTTGTCAATAGCAGACATGCGGGTCAATTGCATAAGGATATGGATCCAGCTCTGGACCACGCCAATACTAAAAATGTACAATCTATACAAAGACCGTATCAGAATAAAATTTCAGAAGGAATTTTACTTATCTACCTTGAAATATAAAGCATCAGAGACGGTAAAAGCCATTTCAGAAAGATTTGATAGGAATCATCTAAAGTACAACTAGCTGAGAAATACCTCTTATTACAGGAAAATTACGGTAGACCGAGGCTTGTAGGTAAAGTGCAGCTGCAGTTGCAGTTGTGTGATAATTCCATTTTATTCTGATATCTGACCTCAAAGATGTTATGCTATTCTTTAAATATTCCATATCTATGCACCGTCCTGAGGTTTATTATTTATACAATAGATGAAAGCTCCTAATTTTCTTGAATCGCCTACTACTACAGGAAACCGACTCATCAAGGTTAACCATTCCTCTTGCCTACTACCTTCAAACATTACGTCCTCAAGAGGAATTGCACAACTAAGTTAGATAGTGTGGGCAAATTTAATTAACTAAATGTCAGAGTCCACAGTTGTTACAGATGACATAAAGAGAAAAAGAGATAGGACATAACCTTGAGGTACTCGTTAATGCTGCCAAATGCTTTAAAGGATTGTTCACCTGGACGTGAAGCTTTCAGTCTGGGGCACAATTAATATGTGTGTGTATCGCAGCATGTCCCTCAACAGAGAATTTCAATGGGTGTTTCTTACTCTCATCATAGAAAGCCCAAAGCGGAAGGGAATAAAATACAAGGGGCTCTGCCAGAGCAGCTCTGGCACCCAAGAAGTTCTCAGGCTGGAGAGACAAGACCCAGTACTGCTCTTGGATTGGAACCGTGGCAGGGAAGCCCAAGCTATGCCCAGCTCAGGCTTACACTGGCAAACAGCCAGAGACCTTGAGCTGGTCACACGTTTGCATCAAAGGGTGAATCTGAAGATATGCTCTGCCTTACCATGCAAGCAGGGCTTCTAGATGCTAGGCACCAGGTCAGGATGCTAGAAACCAGCTGCCCCAGCCAAGAGGAGCTGGGCAGCAGGACCTCAGGCATTGTTTTGAAGCTCTTTTTTTTATATCATAGGATATGATAACTTTACAAAAACAGCTGTATGCTTTAAACACTGAAAAAATCTATCACATCCCATTCCATCTATACCTGTCTGGGGAGAGAGTGTTCAGCATTTGTCCAGGTTTTTGTAAATCCAAAGAGCATAATTAAAAATCTGCCACTGATTAAGCTCTAATATCTTGCTGTTCTTCTGGGCTGGTGAATCTTGAGGTTTGAACACTAAGTTTAGACTGACTTTGAGGGATAATACTAACATTAGGCTTTCCTAATTTCAGCAAGAGGAGTCCCTCCTGGTCCTTCATCACAGCCCTTGGTGCCCATCCACTGTCATGCCATGGAAAGGGACAGCACAGTCTATCACTTGCTTTCCCTCGGTGATGCACACCTCGGAGGTGCAAGGTCTACACAGGCATGCCAGAGAAAAGTGTAAAGACTGCTTTTCCTCCATGACATCATGAAAAGGTGCTTAGCTGGAATGACCTGATGAATTGGCACTGTTAAGAGCAGCTTCTTTTAAAAGAAACTTCTATACATTTCCCAACAAACTCGTTGCAGTGTACTGATACTCACTGAAGACTGGGGGTGGTAGAAGGAAGCAGCCAGGAGGATTAAAGAGTTAACTAAGTTTCAGAAACAGGATAGGAAATGAATGAGGAGTCACAGAGAGAAATAAATCTTAAACAGGATTTCTCAACAGATCTGCAATAAACTAACCAGCTCACAATAAGATGGAGGAAGGAAGGGGGAAATTGAATACAGCAGCGTATAGGAATAGTTCTTCCCTAGTAAAACTCTTTTTAATGCTTATAAATGGCACAAATACATCAATTCTCTAGTTTGAGCTATCATAAATAAGTAAGAAAACACCCTTCAGACAGTTTTTGGAAGTGCAACATAAAATGGTTTGGTCGTTTTTTAAAAAGAATAGTGGTTATTTATAGCAGAACATAATGATTGCTGGCAACAAGATAATAATTGTTAAGGTTTAGCAGAAAATATTCGCTATTTGGTATTTCAGTAAGATGCAGCGAGGTGGAGGGGTTTATATTATTATTATTTGTTGAGAAGGCCATAGAGCCATCTCTAAGGATTTACAGGGAAGAGAGTTGTTTTCCCTAGGCAGAAACAATCTTCAGAATTTTCCAGGCAGCCTCACAATGAGAGAAATTTTCCTATAATGTAAACACTGTTGGGAAATTGACCTTTCTAGACATCCTCTCTTAGGCTCCGTTCTGATAGGAATGAGCTAAAATAAAACCATAAGAAGTGAATAGGCACAAAGAGCATTTGTTGTTTGAATCCCATTTTCCAAAGAGTGTTAATGCCTTCGGAGATGTCAAGTCATCACAAAAGATACACTGCACAGAAGCACTGTGTGAAAGGAGACATGGACATTATTAGGATTCAGAAATAATGAAATAACATGGTTGACTGATACAAGTGACACTGATTTACACCAGCTAAGGGTCTCTCTTTGCTGGTGCCTTTGATACATCTCTTGAAACACACTGTGGTTATGCAACCTTTTAAAATAATTGCTGTGTACACATATGGTGCTAAAAGTACTGAATTTTCATATGCTTGACCCACAGGTTATCTGAAAAACTTTTGTTCAAGAGCCATGTGGGCTCTATATTAATGAGGGGGAATCAGGGAGAGGTTTAGTGCAGAGTTTGCTCTCTACTAATGGCCCTCGCCTCTGCTCCCCAGTAATCTGTTTCTTCTCTCCAGCAACCTCACTGCTTCCCTGGTCTCTGCTATTCCCTGCCCCCCCCAGACCAGAAAGACAGAATTGAGGAAGAGGAGGAAAATCATTACCCCCTGTCTAACTGACGTGGGTGTAACGCACCATGCAGCAGCAAAGGGAGGCTACCAGGAGCAGGAGGCTCTAGGAGCATGTGCCTATAAGAGCACAAAACCACAGCCATTTGCTAGCTTTACTTTCCTTTTGTCAAACATTCCTAAATCTGATTAGAAAGGAGTAGGAGATTGTACCTGTTCCTGCTCAGAAACCCCATTGTTTGCCATCAAGCTGAAGTGCCACTCATCACAGGATGGAGAGCTGAAAGAGGGTGGTACTGCAGCACTGGTGTGCAGGGAAATACCTTTACCCAGTTCCTAAAGTGGTTCTGAGAGAGGGCACAATGCAGCCCAACCACAAAGCAGAGGGGCTGAGCATGCAGAACTGGGAAGGCTCCACATGCCACAGCAAGGACACGTGTCCAGGAGTGACCCCAGCATGCTGTCTGGCTCCCCAGAGGGCATCTGTCTGTGGAGTCCACATCCAGACTACCCACTGGAAATGGTCTCCAGCCCGTGTTGGCTCCCAAACCTGACCCAGAGTTAGTCTGGGGGAAGGGTCATTAGCCTGGATAAAAACCACCCCAGCACCACACTGAAATTTAACATCAGCAATCAGTTTCATGTGCCAGGAACATCACGTGGCACTTTTCAGTCTACTCCGAGACCAGGATTCTGCTCCCTGTGGTACCCATGTGAGTGATGTTATGACCCCTGTGTACACACCATCGTTTTACCACTGATATTGTGTCCAAGCATCCATGTTTTGAGGGGTTTGTCACCAGCCAGCCAGAAGAGCTCGAGCTGGGTTCACAGCACGGCAGGGTTACCTCATTCTCAGCTTTCCTGGAGTGCAGATGGGTAGAAGATATGCTACCAGGTCAAAAAACACACTAGCATGGCATGAGCAAAGAGAAGATGCTAGATAAGCCTGGCTGTGGACCTCACTTAGTATACCTAGGAGCAGCTAATGCTTGATGAGCACTCCTAGTGAGATCCAGAATGAATTATTTAATTCATGAATTAAATGAATTTTTTAATTCATTCAAACAGACTTTATTTTCATTAATATTTTTCTATGAATTTAAATACTTGGAAAAGAATGTTCTATTACTTTTTTAGGCATCTGTGCTGTTGGAATTAACCCTTCAAGAAGCAAAGAGGCTGGTGGGGATTTCTGCATGCACTCAAAGCCAGTTGTGCACCTACTGGTTTAGATCAGCTTCAAACCAAATTGTAACAGGCAAGCAATAGCTCACTTTTAAGTGCTTCTGTTCTTGCTTAGACCTTGTGAGACTGCTAAAGCCGTCACTTCAGGCTCACTGGCAAGAGCTCTGTCAAATTAGTGTGGAACAATTTGAGTTCTTGTATATCTATTATTTACCACTTTGGTGACTTAAAGGACAGCAGAAATTCTAGTGGGTTTGCTGCTAAACTGAACTAGATTGGCTGGAGAGGGTCCATTAACCATGTAGGGTGTTCATGTGGCTCATTTCAGTGCTTCAGTTAGATGTCTAAAGACGTGAATACCCTACTTGGTAACTTTACTCTCTTAGATCTCTGCTGCCTGTGCTATATATCATATTACTTGACTAATCTGAGCATACAAGATGGTAATTACCAAGCTCTCTTCCTTTCTTTTCACCTAAACTGTACTTTTACAGTGAAGAGCTGGAACTTAATTCTTATGAACTGAATTTCTATTGCTTCATTTCTGTTCCTCATACTTCTGCTCTATCTCTCAGCCTATAGTAATTGTTTTTATTTCCACTCAGCCTGATGGTTGTGCAATTTGCATAATAACTTTTCTTCATTCCCAACCTGAAATCAACAGAACTATGATCTATGAGATATGAGGAAAGTCAAAAAGACAAAGATTTCTTCACCTGCCAGAATATTAATATTCTGTCTCAAGAAGAATATCCTATATCATAAAGCACATTTTTTCTCCAGATGATGTAATTGTCATAAGAAGACAATAATCTATGCTTAAACACATTTGTCTCCTCTGTTACTTTTCCTTCTGTATTAAATATTTTTATTATATTGGCTAACTAAAAATTTACAATTTGTTACAGGTCTTCCAGAGCTGCTGACAAAATTAATTGCTAAATTGCCACTGATCTGTGCTCTGGGTAACTTTATTATCTGCCTTGATGTCACCTCCAATACTTTCTCACAGAAGTTTTATAAGGCTTTAACATTCATTGAATTTGACCAAACAAATTGACCACCCTGGTATATGTGAGAACAAGACTTGGTAATTTGACTGTATCTTTTACCATGGAAATTTCAAGCCAGCACATCAGTTTTCAAAGGTCACTCACTGTCTCCGTTTCATTTCACTTTCCTTTCCCTAATCTGTTTGCTTTCCAGTAAGTCATTCTCGTTGCTTTGCAGTCCATTCTGGGGTGGCAGAACTCTCCAGGAGTTAATTCTCCAGGATTTAGGAGAAGAATTGACCGTATGATCTGTGTGGTGTAGCAAGCCAGAACCACGAGCAATATTCCCCTGCATTTGCACATGCAATAGGGGATCTCAACAAAAAGTGTTTCTGAAGGCCACCTGCATTCTTCACCGCGTGTACCGTGCAGCCACAGATAACTCTTGTGATGCAGACACAGACCTGACAGAGCAAAAGATGGGGTCCAAAGAACTCTTTAGCTCCAGCTGAAAGAATAAATTGACAATTAATATGGCTGCATGGCCTAAACCAATATTATTTTTTAAAGTATGGATTACACTATTTTTCCTCTTCGGGAAAGTTCCTTTGTCTGGCTTCTTCCCCTGCCTTCTGTTTTATTCCTAAGCTCTGCAACTGACACCAAGTTTGTTATGTCAGCATGTTAGTCAATCCTATTGCAGCTTTTATCTAACTGGCAGACTCCAGCTCCGTGCTGGTTTTATGACATGGTTGCTCTGACAAATTGCTCCCACATGACACTGGAAAATACAGCGACTCAGAAGAGCAGGCAGCAGTATGCACTTTCAACCAGATGATCTGATGAATGGAAAAATCTCACCGAAAGCCATTGTAGTGACAGGTTATAACACTGTCTTCCAAACACATTCACTTTCATCGCTCGTCCGCCGCGAGACCGTGCGAATCGTTGTCATATTCATTTCAGAGATAATTAGGAAGAGCAGAAACCTCTCCGTTGCTGTGTCCCATAGATGTGTACATAGGAAGTTTCTTGATCAGAGCAGTACTTCTTACAGCCCATTACCTTGTCTTCTTCTGATAACAGCCACTATTTGATGTTTCAGAAGACGTGCACAAAGCAGTCACAAAATAATGGGTGTTTAAAGCTGCTAAAGTAAGTTTACTGCAGCCCTGTCTAAAGGCAGGTTTATGCCTCGAAGTACACGAGCCTGCAATCAATGAAAAACTCCATTAATGTTACTAGTCTTGCTGTTGTAGTTCTTGGTCATTTTGTTAGCTGCTGGAAAGTCAGATTTAAGAGTCCTGCTAAAATCCAAAGTGTCAGCAGGAGCATACAGCAATTAGATCAATAGACTGATGGTGCCTCGCGTGAAAAAAATTGTTTCCATCCAGCCACTTACAGTTTGCCAGCTTCTAAGCTCGTACGCTTTTTGTCCTTGGATTACTAGCTTGGGTGAAAACAAACTCATAGTTTACATCCTATGAACGTCTTGCTATCACTATATATATATTTGACATGAAGATTCTTATTGCCTTCCTCCTAAATGAAACAAAGTCCAGCCTTCTTACTCCCTTCTTTTGTCACCATGCCTATACTGTTTCTCATCACTTGCTTTGACTTTCCTTATTCGCTGCGGATTATTTTTGCAGCTTTTGGCCACAAATCATACTCACACATGATGTCATAAATCTCCATATGCAATACATTTTGAGATAGTGCCCATACTCACACAGGAACCATTTGCACTGTTTCTAAGAAAAAGATGCAGCAGGATGTTTCCTCCCCCAGCTTTCTTCCTTCTTCCTTTCACACTCCCATTAACTTTTATGCAGGTGTTTGGTGCCTCAGAGTTCAACGTGAACATTTGGTTTATGTGCCAATTATTTCTTTGCATTTCAGGTAGCTATTAGCATCAATAGTTCATTTGTATATGCTACAGCTTAATCAGCTTTACCATGCAAGAATAGAGGATAATTTACGTTACCTTCACTTCAGAACCCATCTCTTTCAGATCCATGAACTCAGAATACAAAACATATTGCTTATTTTAGCTGGAAAAAAAAGAAGTCATCCATTTACAAGTTTGCCCATTGAAGGTTACAGACTAGTTAGTATATCTTACACCTTACTGGACTTATTTGCTAGAAATTAAACAAGCAGTATGAATAACTGGAAGATTTTATACCCCTTGCTGGTCTTAAATGTACACACACTATCTGTTCTCTGGGCAATTGAAAGGTTTGGCGTGATCCCTGGGCCAAAACTTTCTGGACTAAACTTTCTGAAATCAGTTTAGCTACACTGAAGGGACTTTCATCCCCGACACAGGAATTTCTGATGTAGAACACACACCAGAAAATGTCAAACGTTTATGTCTAAATATTTGTACCGAGCACAGTATTAACCCCTTCAGACAATGACAGGAATATTGGTGACCACCTTAACATATTTAGACTTCTCTAATTGTAACCTGAAAATGTGGCTCAGAGGTGATTTGTTGTTGTTGTTGTTTCCTTCTTCTCCCTTCGTCTTCAATGTCTATCATGGCAAATGCTAGGGGGGGGAAAAAAAAGAGAGATAAAAAAGCAGGTTTCCCATTACAGGACTTATGGCTTTGGGACTGCAAGGTGCACCAGGAGATAAGAATTCAGAATTAAAAAAGAGCATGATAAGACTCTCTAAGACCATTTCACTCTCTCAAACTACCTGTTCTAGGAGACCTTTTCTGGATGTGCATTTTATTTATCAGAGACCTGCGGTCAGTGGAACGGCAGCAATTGGCTACTGCAACTGGACTGGAACCAGCAAATAATACGCCTGTGAAGAGCTGTTCACTGGGAGTCAAACTCTGGTGAACAAACTGTTGTAAGTACTCCTAAAATACGTGAACTGTGAAGGGAAGGAGAGAAGCAGAGCTTTTTAAATAGCAAGGCTTTTTTGGAATTAGGAATCCGTCGTGGAAGTTCAGCTGTACACAAAATGAGATGGATGCTAAGTGTAGGCTCGTGTTACTACGATGCACCACTTTGTAAAGTGTTTAAATATGGATCAGAATATGAATGTAAAAACCATGTACAACCTAGTCTGTTTTCTAGCCATACACCAGAGCAAATAATGATGTGATTTGAGAGGCATAATGACAATATTGTGCCTATAATGCATTTGCCCAAAGGTACACTTGTGCATATGTTTTCTATTCATTTTTGTTCTCTATTGCACATTTCTCCCAACTTAATTATTCCATTGATTGTAATTAAGCTCCCTCTAAGCCTGTGAGTGTGAAGTGCATTTTCAAAATAAACATGAGCAAGCTAACTTGCTTCTGAAGCTTTTCAGAAGTCTCGCAGCTCTGTAAAAACTGTAAAGGGCACTTTATCTAAGAACACAAGTGCATTTTATTTGAGAGGCTTTCTGTGACTTTATCCATTTAAAAAAAGAGAGTGGGAAAATCTGCTGATTTTCAAACTGTGCAAATTAAACCTATGGCAAAGTTTATTACCCCGTTATTCTTAATATTTGTATTAGATTAGCACCTGCTATACTGTGGCCATCCCTACAGAGATGAATTTTCCTTTATGGCAGTTGCTGAACAAACCTGTCCAGAAACAAGGCTTACACACGGGTACCTTGGATGGGCTGAAGAAAAGATGATAGTAACTTGATAGTAACAGAACTAACTGTGTAACTAGATACATTTTTGGTATAAAAGAGTAGTCTCAGTTTGCCACCTGTCTAACCATCTCAACATTGCAACCTATTTTCATAACGTGAAGCAATTATTTGGATTCTCAAATGTTCATATAATACTGATTTACCTCAACTGCACTGTAGCATCCGATGGCTGTTTCCTTCCGTCTCTCCCTCTCCCCAGCTCCCCGAAGCCACAAGCTGTCCCAGAAGAACAAATGGTCTTGCAGTAGCTTTACAATATAAACAGTAGATGCCTTGGCTTGTATATAGGATTTTGAGGTGAAGGTGCTGTGAGAAGCTTTCATGTTTTCATCTAGCTTAATTAATGACCAGTGAGACTGCTTAATACCGGAGCATTACCATGACTAGCAACAGTGCACTAATATTATGCAAATGCAATATGTTCTGGAAGAGGATAATTTGAAATCTATTGGTGTCTAAAGATTTCTGGTGATAGCTGATGTCACATTTGAACCAAAACAAAGTGAAAATATTTAATTAGCATCTGCTAGCAAAACAACAGGGTATAGATTTGGATCCAGTGTATAATGAGATGAAATATAGTATCTATCAGATTGTAGCAGGATGAAGTCACTTTCTTACATTAAGCAGTCTCGTATCTTCTTAATACGCCCAAAATAGAATGGCTTATATTAAGCCCTTTTGCATCTTCTTAATATACCCAAAATAGAAAGTGTATTCAAACCCCATTTTTTTACAAATAGCTGATATTTCATAAGTCTTAACAGATAGCTGTTGAAACTAGTAATCAGATTTTTACAACACACTGTATAATCTTTTGTATCTAACATAGCAGGTCTGACTAGTTCTGACATAGTCACTCTAAGATCCCAACGTATTGGGAAATTTAGTCATCCTTTCACTGAAGCTTTGTAACTTCAGTGCTTCATTTCATTAGAACAGATGTCTGAAACACGGCAGGTGAACTGCACCTTCAAGGTGCCCCTATTTCTCCACGGGCTCTAAAAGGAGGGTAGATCAGCTGTCAATATCCACCCTGTGGAGATCTAAAATTAAGTGAGATAGTTCCCACTCTTTATGTCACCTGACTTGCTCTTTTCTGGCCAGTCAAGAAGGCAGCTATGAAGGCTTAGCCCTGCACTACCTAATAGATGAAGCAGTAAGTGCAGAAAGAAGTAAGTGCAAGAAAATAGCAAGAAACATGCTTTGTCATGTTGTGCTCGTTGGCAGGAGAATCAGAGCAAGCATTTCGTTGTGTCTGCTGACACACACCAGCTAGCACCTTTCTATGGACCTCTCCACTGCTATCCAGCTGCTTCTGGTTTTTTATTAAGTCTGAGTGGAGGGGGATATGATGCAGTATCCCAGTCCTGTTCACTACTTGTCTTGTATGCTGAAGTTTCTGAAAGAGGAAAGTAGTGGTTTGTTCCTGAAGAGGAGATGCTTTCACTGACTTTTTAGCTTTAATATTCCCAGAAAAGTGCTCAACGATTTCCTTTCCTGCTGTAGCCAAAGTATCACTGTTATCTGAAACACCACCTTGCACAAGTGGGTCTTGCAGTAGGAAATGTAAAAGGAGCAGGAGGTGATGGACCTGCAGTGATTATTGTCAAGGTGGGACAGTAAATGAACTGCCAGCCCTAAGTCTTTAGCATTTCTGTAGTGACACAGGGAATGTAACCACATTTCTGGCTGTGAATTTAGCATACATGAATCACTGTTTTAGCATAAACATATTTAGTATTTTGCAGACCATATGGTAAGTAATGTAACAGCTTAGACGAGCTGATACTGATGCCTTGGATTCACTGTGCCATGGTGTGTTGAGAGAACTGGAAAACTTACTCATGATCAAATACCTGTTGCTGCACTTGGATAAAGTTGTAGATAGACACAGGGGGTGAAGGGTGCTTCTCTGGCACGATAAATCCAAGGTGTTGCATTTCTATGCTGGGTCTGGCTGGGATGGAGCTAAGTTTCTATTGCAGTGCTGTGTTTCAGATTTGTGGCTGACACAGTGCTGACAACACATCGGTGTTTTGGCTGCTGCTGAACAGTGCTTGCACATTGCCAAAGCACTCTGCCCCCCCAGCAAGTAAGCTGGGGGAGTGAAAGAAGTTATTGAGGGTGCAGAGCTGGGAGAGCTGAGCTGAACTGGGCAGAAGAATATTCCATACCGTATCTTGTCATGCTCAGAAATTAAATTATTATATAAAAATTCATATATATTATATAAATATTAATTATTAGGATGCCACCTAAGGTAATAAATCAAGTCTTCTCAGCACTCTCTTCACTGCACTTGCAATCACACTGAGTTAAGGACTAGTGTTGTGTACGGCTCCTCACAGGTAACCCAAGACTGCCACGAATTGTTCTCTTCCAGGAAAACAGCTTCTGTGGAGCTGAGCATCCCAACACAGGGTTAAGAGCAACTACTTCATCAAGACATTCTTCCACTTCTAGGCAGAAGAGCAGCCAGGAACAAAACGCGAAAGATGATTATATTGTGCTCAATGTCAATATTTAGAAATGATTGAGAACTTGCACTCTTGCATTCCTCTGCCCTGCTGAACTCCTAGCAAACTTGACATTCCTACTTATGGAAACATGGGGAGCAACAGTTGCCTTTCAAGCATAAGGGAGTTTGATCTAAAACAACAGAAATTCTTACTCCCTTTCACTCATCACTCTTCAGCTGAGGTCTTTAATAACGAAGGTAAAAACAGTCCATGTCCATCTACAAAGATATTGTTATTTTCATCCTGTTTATATTTAGACCTCCATCAAATATTCATACAGCTCTAAAGATGCATCCTCCTGTCCTTTAGATATTTTTATATAACTGTAACTCAGATGACTACACAGGAGTCCTTAGTTATTTATATATGGATAAATGACAGAAAAGTCAGGGCCATATTTTCCTACAATGACATGCAGTGCTGTGTGTCTGTGAACAGGCGACTGAAAAAATCAGAGCCTATTTACATGGAAAAATAGAAATAAAGCCTATTTACATGGAAAAATGTACACTCAGGTAACATACTGTACCAGCCAGAGGACAGCTGTAAAGCAATACAATGTTCTATTGAATTCTATGTCTCACACATATATAAATATATATGGAAGTTTTCATCATATTGGAAGAATTCCTATTTTTTTTATAACCTTGTACCAGATATGGTGAAGTTGAACACAAAAGCCACAGCTTTAAAGGAAAAAAGTATCAACACCTACTAGTTATAAATTCAAATTAATTACTGTAATGAGCTGGTTAATATTCAGGTTACAAAGAATTGCCCTTTACATCAAATTTCTCTTTCCAGTACTTTATGCTCAAAAGCAGATGACCAAAAAAAGATAAAAGTCCAATTTTCTGGAGAAATTTGTGGTTTAACAGATTCACGCTAAAGAAGTGGGGATTTCACTGCTATCTCACCTGCTATCCCCCTGATAATGGACAATTCAATCTCCTGAATTTTTTTTTCCATCTGAAAATCTTCACTGTCATATATTTTATTTTATATTTATTTCATATGTTATATATAATACATTTTACATGACAGGACATTGTCCTCTGCTGGCCTATCATTGACCTCAGCTCAGCTGCTGCAGCAAGAGTAGTAACTGCAACAGCAGTAGCAGTAGTAATCCAGTTATTCAAATAGCATCCCAGTGCTGCAATCTACTTCGGTGCAGCCAACACCATTTGTCCAAACAAATGAATCTTCAGATTTGAAGCATTTCTCATTATTCATGCACATTGCCATTAATTTGTTATGCGGAAGATTCAGACTGAGGGAATGAGCTGTGTTACTGGCTTTTATATGATTTGGCTTTATTACAGCAACAGTGACTGATAGAATTATTCCCTTATCTACAAAAACACAAGCAGACTTATGCAATTTTAATATCTACAGCTAAATCCAGGCAGATAGTTCAACAGAGGAGTTCAAACTTCCTCACACTGCTCTAGTTACGCAGAGGTTTCGAACATCCCTTCGCTGTCAGCAGCAACCTTTAAGGTTAACGTAGAAAGTTTAAATTACATTTGAATATTTACAGATGAGAAGAACCAGTTTTCCTGACCAATGGATGCCACCTAAGGTAATAAATTATTGGGAATTCAAGCTAGTCTCTTGCTTCTGCTCTTGTTGCTTCGTATTGTCCTGACACTGTAAACCAGGCAGGCAAGCCCTGCTCAGTCTTGGCCCCCTGCACACTGCCCTGCAGCTTGCAGCAAGTCTTGTAACTCCTTGGCAAGAGGAATCACCTGCAATGGTGCTCTCTGTCGCGTGATGTCATCACAGTACTTTTCCAATGAGGTAAGAAAAACTCCATAAAGCCCTCGATCATCTTTCTTGAGTTCACCTACTTTTGAGTTCTCATCTTTCCTTAGTTACTGTTAAATTTATTTTTCTTAACTTTTTCCTTCTACTATCCTATTGCTTCCTATTTTGTGGCATAAAATCGTTTTTTCTAGCTGCTTACGTGATGTCTGCAATAGCTCCATTTATCCTTACTCCCAGCTGTAAACACCACGAACACAGCAGCGTTTATGCAATTGGAACTTGCATACTGTAGAAAAAAATATATATATATTAAATTAACAGTATTTGAAATAATTCTAGGGAAGATTAATTGGATCAGAAAAAAAAAAAAAGGAAAAAAATTCACATATGAGATTTGGGAGAGGTGGAAAAGAGTCATTTTTTGTATCAGTTTTGGATGTAATGCTCAAGAATTATGGAAGTAGCAAAATATATTTACCTACTTGTCAGTCTGGATAGTCCCAACATTCTCAAATACTTTTTCCATTGGTGGTCTTAGGACTTTTGCTGCACTTCAGAAGCAGTTTTGCAGTATGAGATCTAACTGCAATACAGGACAGGATATTTTATTTATGTATATATTATCTGTACAAGGTCATTGCCATGTTTTCTAGTTTTGAAATCATAACTAAATGCTATCCTTTTGTTAGTATTTTTCTTATCACTAATCACCTATATTGTTCTTGTTATGTGCACTGTGGTTCTCTTAAGCCTCTCGTGTTATTTGTATGCAAACTCATAGACATATTTATTCAAAGATCAAATGCAATTCTTTTCAGTCTAGAATCCCATCAACCAAAAGCACTACAGTTTCTGCTGTGTGTAATAGAAGGTGAGGGCTATCTTACCTCCTCTTAGATATTCAGTAGGTAGATATCTAGTAGCTGTCTAGGACAAATCTTCTTGTGTAGCTCATCTCTAACTAATGGAGAGGGATAAATAAATTCAGCTCAGTTTAAATTTTCTAAGAAATTTGTAGTAGTGCCTATTGTCAGTATGAATTATCAGTCAGACTTTGGTGGAATATGTCCTACCAACCAATATTTTCTCCTTCCCACTCTTTCACAGATGTATAAATAGTTCTTTTTTGTATAAATCAGCTGATGGATATTTCATAATAAATTAGTATTTTCTCTCCTAGGTCACTTCTTGGTGATCTACGTCTCCTCTTTCTTGATTTTTCTAGATAAATCCTCTAATCTCAGTAGAGTTGCTAAACATCAGTTTAGCATCACACATTTTTGATAACTGAGCATGATTTCCAATCATCCTTATTGTTAAATTTCTTTATGTCTTACGTATCCTTCATCATACACAGCTGCCTAAGTCAAATTTAAGAAAAAAATATTCCAAGCATTAATAGAAGTCTTAAGATAAATACTCTAGTATTTCACTTCACTACTTTTGTGGTAATAATAGTGTCTGGTTTATAGGTTTGGGTTTTTTCAGGTCATATATGAACATTAGCTACCATATTCTTCTAGTATCCTTTAGCTTTTTCATCAGTGCCTTTTATCTAGTTCTTTGCCAAGGATCAAGGAAAGAAGCAGGCAGTGTGCTTAAAACTTGAGAAAAGGAAAATATCTCTTCAAAGTCATTGTATCTTTGTACCACAAAGTAGATCTATTTTCTAAATGAAGGGAAAGTCATTTTTTGCCAGAAAAAGTCACTGTTACAAGACAGAAGTTTGTGTGTGCCGTATTAAGCTACTTGAAGTTGGGAATACACACTTTTTTGTCAGTCCTAGTGAAGATTTGCCTTTTGGTAAAGTGGTGTTCATTTTGTCACTGAAAAAAAAAACTGTTTATTAAAATAAAATTTAACAAAAAAAAGAGTAAAAAAGATTTCCTTTAAATATATTGCATAATAATTGCATCCATATTGCATACTTCTCATAAACTCGCATAATGCAGCTTCTGCTGTGAGGAAGAACATCCAACCCCTCTGCATCCATAGACTGTCAAAAGGCACAGTCATTTTCTCCAGTCACTAACTACTGGACATCCACATTGTTGGGAACTGGAGGTGGCTTATTCAATTGAGTAAATCACTGCTCCCATTTGCTTGGTATTTAGTGACAGGACACTTCTAGATTAAAATACAAGATGATACCGTATTTTGGAACAGGGAAGGTGGGAACAAAACCAAATAACCCATTAAATCAACGCTCACTCTGCCTGTAGCAAGGAAGGGAACACAAGTGACCTGAAAAGCATGCTGGATGTTTAAAAAGCATGAAAAAGTAAAAAAAAAAAAAGATGTTTTAAAAGCACAATGCCTCACCACTGTCTGGCTGATTTTTTTACAATAATTTCTGAACTGAGACTCGGTGCTGTTCCCATAATGTTACTAAATGTTATTATTTGGCCTTCCTAATGTAGCGAGCCATCAGTAAAGTGCACCTGTGGATATTTCAGAGCATTGTGGCTGTCATGCTACCTTATGCAGAGAGGATGAAATAGAGATACTTCTCTGTTGGCCCTGAGACAGATAGGAAAGCTGTCTTCATAAATAAATCAATATTGAAATTAGAACAAAATTCTGTTCTAGGATTTTTTCTGACGTGTAACCTGTACATCTGCTAACATTCTGTTTAAATACATACTGGCTTCTATTAGCAAGAGAAGGAAAGTGCTAAAATGAAAGGATAAAGAGAGTGTGAGGTGAGGGAATCGGTGCAAATTAGCTTCTCAATTGTCTGTTAATATTCATATTTCTTTTTGGAGTAGGCTCTAGGAAGCCTAATAGGAATGGACTAATATGGACAAGTCACTGTACAAATACCAAAGTACAGCCCTGAGGTAAATTTGTCACGCTTATGTTCTGAGCATGAGAAGATCAAGAAGGAGAGAGGTGGATACAAAATTAACCACTGTGGTAAGCGATGAAGATTTCTCCTAGTCATAACTGATTGTAATCTTATTCTTACTGTGATTTTATAAAACCCAAATTTTAGTCATGAAAGATTTTGTCATCATTGTATTTTATCCTTACATGTCCAATGAACGGTCAGGAAGCTTAACTTTGCTATCAAAAATCTCCTATCATCTACATGGAGAGTTTCAAACTGTTATTTTGTCAATAGCTGTTCTCATCTCCTCATGTGATAACTATTCTTTAATAGAAAAATGTGAATTAGAAACTTTTTTTCCAAAGAGCCCAGTGTTAAGGCACAGATAAATGTTCTAAAACTGTCTAAACACTCTTCAGTAGGTTCAAAAA
>JANHFX010023609.1:0-11843 GCA_027560015.1 Chloroceryle amazona | reverse complement strand
TTTTTCCAAAGAGCCCAGTGTTAAGGCACAGATAAATGTTCTAAAACTGTCTAAACACTCTTCAGTAGGTTCAAAAATAAATTTATAGATCATTTCACGTCTAGATGTAATGTGCACAAAGATGATTCTCCAGTATATTAATGGATTTTCATCTGAGAATTCAAATTCTTTCCAACTTTTCCTTAATTAATCCTCACCACTAACCTAAATCTGACTCTTAGAGTTTGTGTGGTTTATGTGAAAGCTTGAATATAAACAGAACATGAAGATTTCTTTGTTTCGAAAAGACATTTCCATCAACATAGATGCAATGTTGGTCTGCACACACCAACCACAAAGAGCTGTATTAAACCCATGCGGGAGAAACTGCAAGCAAATGGCTTAGTAAGATCTTATGTTCCTCAATTTAGTAACAAAATCCAAGGGGAAAATTGCAGGGAAATTCTGGACCTTGAGTATGTGCTTTATCACCATCTGTATTCATTAGAAGTTCCAGTTTTGTCCTTTAAAGTCACAGAAAATGTGACTTTGAGGAAGAATAAGCTAAGAGGGCATGCAGAGAAATGTGAATGAGAAGGATCCTCTCAGAGACATTGTGAACGTGTGATAAAAGAGCCAGAACCCAAAAACAGTCACAGAAGACAAAGTAGAACATAATTTTAGACTAAGATCATAATCAGCTTTGTCAAGCATAATTGATTTCTTAGGAATGTGAGCCTGGAGGAACAAAACTTTAAAAAGAGGTTTTCATTGCACAGAATGAAGTAGAAGAGTCATTCCTGAGAGAAAGGTGGTCTCCATACCTCCAGTGGCAAGCTGTGAAAAGCGTGAATGAGACCGCATCGGTCGTGACACATTGTAAACCACATAAATAAGGAACGTGACATTTATGTCACTTAATTTCGGTATCTTAAAAGTAGTTACCAAGTCTAAGTCATCTGGCCTTGAAAGAATGACTCTCTCTAGGAGGGGGGCTGCAAAGACTTCAGTGATTTCTCCTCTGAAGGGGCCTATCTCTCGCCATGCCTTGTAGGGCCTACGCTCAGCAGTTTACTTTTAATCCAGTCATCTTGAAGTGAGGAGATAAAAAGTGATGCAATAAAAGAAGTCACAGTAAACAGATAATGAACCAAGTAATGTTGGCTACTTCAAGGACAGCTACTCTTGGTCTCTCTTGCTGTGAAAAGTGACATTTCAAAGATGACAGCTTTTTCAGGACTAGCCGGCCTACCAACCAGTGTGACCACTCCAAGCCTGCTGCTCCCATAACCAAGAATCCCAAATGTCTTAGTCCCTTCTAAACACTGGTTTATCTCAAGATTGGCTTTGCTATCTAAAGGTCCTTTATTCCAGTCTTCAGTAATGATCAACTAAAAGAAGTCTACAGTGAATTGTCAGTTGCAACTCCAGTAGCCCAACTTCATAGATCCCAAAAGCGACCACTTTTTAATCTTAATATTAATATTAGCTATTATCTGCCTTTTAGCTATCACCAGTCTACTCTGCATTTAATTAACCACAGAATCATCTAATGGCTTGGATTGGAAGGGAACTTTAAAGGTCATCTAGTCCAACCTCCCTGCAGTAAACAGAGACATTTTTATCTAGATCAGGTTGATCAGAGGCCCCTCAAACCTGACCTTGAATGGTTCCATGCATAGTATTTCTACTACCTCCCCAGAAAACACGTTCCACTGCTTCACCACCCTCACTGTAAAAAATTTCTTTCCTGTATCTTGTCTAAATCCACCCTCCTTTAGTCGTGTAGTTTCAAAGCGTCACCCCTTATCCTGTCACAACAGGCCCTGCTAAAATATTTGTCCTCATCTTTCGTGCAGGCCCCCTTTAAGTACCGAAAGGCTGCAATAAGGTCTTCCCAGAGCCTTCTGCAGGCTGAACAACCCCAACCCTCTCAGCCCCCCCAAGTTTACTATATACCAGTTGACCTACAAGGCATTTCTCAGAACGCATATTTACATCACAAAGTGTCACCACCAAAGTTGCAGACTTTCATTAGCTGAGTGGTGTCTTGCAGACGTCCTGCTCATTAGGCTGTTGTCCAGTGGTTTAGCAGTCGCACTTGAAGCAATCCAGCCCTCCATTTGCACAGCCACAACAAGGCAGTTTTCTGCTTTCCAGGTACAGGTAGTGCTGCTTCAGCAATTATTTGTAACAAAGATACCTGAGCCCGTTACAGTGTACAGTAAAAAACAAATCAAGCGAGCAGTTCTTTGGGTGACTGGCAAAGATGAATCAATAAATCAAAGCGAAAGAATTCAGAAAAGGAATTTTTAAAAAGATTTTTTACTCTGCACAGGTCATCAGCATTGGTGCTGAAGCCAACGCATAGGAGAGGAAACTGAAATGTGAGCATCAGAATCAGAGAAGGGGTAGGAAGAAATATCATACTGCTGGAAGATTACAACCATAGCAGGATGGAAGAGACGTGTCAAATGCAAATCAATGTGCAAAATCATGACAAAGAATAAGTGGGGAAAGAGAGAATCTCTTCTATACAAAGGAGATTTGATTCCAATATCCAATGTCAGTATGTCATTGTGTGTCCAAAGATTATTTTGAAGACCAATGAAAATGCATACTTTTATCTTTGTTTCCAGGGCATTAAACTGAAAAGATATTTTATTTACTAGAGGTTTGAGGAAGAACTTCTTTTGTTCTTTGAGCTTTGTGTCATAACACCTTTTCCCTTAAATCTTATGTCATATGGAAGAAGAGATTTAAATTATGATACCTGTTCAGTTTGAGCACTTAAGCCAAAATAAGGCTTGTTTTAGGCAACAGATGAAGTAAGATTTTTACAATATAGACAATTGACAAGGTCTCTGGAATATCCTTCTAAAATTAGAAGTAATCAATACAATCTATTGTGCAGAGTTAAAAACCAAACCAAACATAAACAATAACAATTAAAAAACCCCAAACAAACCAAACAATCAAACAACCAAACAAAAAAACAACCAACTTCTCAGCAAAAGCACAGAAGGTTGGTGGTGAGTCCCACAATGTCAAGCAAGAAAAATGAGTATGGCACAAAGCTACCTGCTTTTCTCATTCTTTAAATTCTGTTACAACATTTCTAATTTCACCTGTTATTAATATAAAAGAAGGAGAACGACCACTTAAAACAATCTGCTATATTTTCATCAGCTCTCCTGCTGCTGAAACAGCTTTGGAGGGAGCAGCTGGGTCTGTAAGGGTTTATTATGAACAAGGGACAAAGAAGCAATGTTTATTTTGGTCTGCTCACCCGGGTCTTTTGAACTGGAAAAGACTGAGGGAAATTTTACGTAAAAGGAAGGAGAAGTAGTATGAGTATTGCATTAAAAAAAAAAAAAAAGAGGAAATTTGTTGAAAGGAGGGAAGGCAGTGAAATGGGAAGACCAGAGAAAAGTAATACCCTCCTATGGAAGGTACTTTTTGGGCAATTATTTGGCATCAAAAATAGATTGTAAATTAGCTGCTCTCATTATGTGTTTATATGTTTTCTTCTTCAAATATGCCAGAATATTAGGTTCTATCTAGAAAGAACGTGACATGTTCATCTCAAAGTACTAATGAAGAGTCTTTTCATAAACTTACGTTTCTTTTTCTGAGGTCTTAAGACTGCTGTAGCTATCAGACATCAAAGGTGCCTTTTTTTTAAAGGCCATTATTTGAGATTGTGGTCAGTAATTATCTGAAGGGTCAATTTTAAATTACTGGTTTAACAGCATCTAAACAATCCAAAGGAATGTCATTATTCCAGCAAAAATTCACACAGAAAATATCAGCCGTTTAAAATACCAAGAGCTGAGACAATGTAGTTGAAATATTTCACTGAGTTTTCTCTTTCCTTTCAAAACTAGAAAAGAACAAAGTATAAAAAAAAGCCCCAAATTAAACGTCTTCTATTTTATTAAAATAATCCTCTTACATTGACCCAGGCTGAATTATCTGAGAGTACTTTGTTTCATAAGAAACTTCAGATATAGAGTGGCTTTTTATGATGTAAGAGGAAATAAAATATCAAAGCAAAGAAATTAGCTGTGGGATGGGAACTGAGTTACAGTCAATTCTACTGCTTACCTTCTTTCTTCTCCACGTAGCCATGCTCATGATTGGCTCCCAATTAAAGGTTGTCTCTAACTATGCACTAGCAGCCCATCCATCCTTATGATATTACAGCTCTGGAGAAATGATTAATGTTTTCTGGAAGTAGGTGTTCAGGATTCTCTTTTATAGTCCACTGGCTACTGTTTCTTATTCTGCCTGAAGAGAGAAGTATTTGGGTCTTACATCAACTCTGAGAACACAATAATGGCAAGTATTCTTTCCTGAGAAAGATACTTATATCTAAAAGTTTTAAGTAGTCATTTCCTTCATGGAAATTTGATTCAGTTCATGTCCCAGCTTGGAAGCACTTGGAAGTATCTGGAGGATAGATATCTTCATCTTTTAGTCATAAAATATATAAAATAAATTACTTCTTAGTGATTTCTTCTTTTTTTTTTCTTTATACTCTCTTCCACAGCAGTTTCTCAACATTTTTCTATCTTTTGCCAAAATCGAGGGTAAAAATAGGCACAAAATATTTCCTGATTCTACTGGATCTACTCATAGTAAGGTAAAAGGCATTTGCTCAAAATCAAGATTTTTATTATAAACATAAAAATGTATTGGAAAATCCTAAAAGGAAAGGAGTATGAAATTAAATTTGGAATGATTTTCAAAAAGTATATCCTTCTTTCCCAGCTTTTTTGGTAGCAGTTAATTATTCTTTGCAGCCTGGAAGCCAAATACATGTTGAGCGTTTAAGTGTGAAAGGGTACAGATAAATCAGCAGGTGCCTCTTTGCATTTCCAATAACATAAATAGCTTCAGAAATCCACCTGTGTATCCCAGGGACCTTCTTTTATTTTTTTTTTTAACATTCAGAACAAATCAGTTTTGACGTACGTTTGAAGAACGGGCAAAGGTTAGGGCTTGTTCCTATTTCATCTGAGGTAGTTTGGTCATGATGCTTCAGAAGGAACTCATTCGTTCCCATGGCAATGCAGTGAATTCTGTAAAACTCTACTTTTGTCATTGCAAATGAAGCTTTTTTGTGTGTGTGTGAAAATATACCAGCTGAAGGAAAATATCAGGTAACAGACAAAACTAAGGTTCTTAAGGATAAATAATTAATTTCAAAGGGATTTTCAAGTAATTGGTAAACTGAGAATAGGTCAGTGGGAATCTGAGAGCACTCCAGTGTGAAAAAGTGCAGAGGAACTCAAGTTAGGAATCCTTAATAAAATTAGAATTTGGGAAGTGCTCTTCTGGGACAGATTCTACCATGGGATCTCCTGGGTATATCATCAAGGGCTCTTAAAGCCAACCCTCAATAGCTCCTGAAGAAAGAGCAAGTTCTTTGCACCGCCACAACATTCTTCCCCCTAAATTGGAGAAATATGGATTTGATGGATAGACATTAGACTAACACATCTAATGAGGCAGTCACCAGGTGCCTGTCCGTCTCTTTGCCCAAAGCAACAGACCCTAAATCAGGGATTTAATAAATCTGGGGCTCTGCACAGATGAAGAGTCACAGTCTGTACCAGCAGGACAAAGTCTTCAACATTTCAATCAAATACACTAGAAGATGAGGTGAGGCAGATGAGGTAGAGGAGCAAAAAGGCTGCAATAAGGTCTCCCCAAAGCCTTCTCTTCTCCAGGCTGAACATTCCCAACTCTCTCAACCTTTTCCATAGCAGAGACGCTCCAGCCCTCTGGTCATTTTTATGTCCCTCTTCTGGACCTGCTCTAAAAGATCCATGTCTTTCCTGGACATTGAGTTGCTGGAGCATGTTCAGAGAAGGGCAACCAACAAAGTGAAGGGTCTGGAGAACAAGTCCTGTGAGGAGATCTGAGGGAACTGGAATTATTCAGTCTAGAGAGAAGAAGGCTGAGGGGAGACCTTCTTGCTCCCTACAGCTGCCTGAAGTGAATAACAACAGGTCGAGAGGAAATGAGCTAAAGTTGCCCCAGGGGAGGTTTAGGTTGGATATTAGGAAGAATTTCTTTACTGAAAGAGTAGCCAGGTGCTGGAACAGGCTGCCCAGGGAGGGGGTGGAGTCACCACCCCTGAAGGGATTCAAAAAACCTGTAGATGAGGCACTTCACACCATGCTCTTGTGGGATGGTGAGGTGGGCGAAATTTAAGAAAATACAACCTTTGAATATACACCCCATCAACAGATTTCTTTGTTTAAGCTTGATAATGACCACACTTTACCCCTGGGTTGACTCATGCCAGCAGTAGCAACAGCCCTGAGTCCCTCTCAGTGCTTCATAACGACACTGCTGCACACCCTTGCTACAGTGAGGAAACCAAGATGTAAAGGGGACAAAAATCTGTACACTTGCAGGTGGAACAAGCACCTTTCATCACACGATCCCTATCTGGATCAGTAGATATGCTGCTCCTCTTGTAGCGTTGTCCTGGGTTGGGCTCACGTTAATTATCCCCAGCAGCTGCTGGCCCAAGCAGTTGAGAGGGGCCACAGCAGGATGAACAACCGAGCCACCCAACATCATCGGCCACAGCAGGATAAACAATGGAGCCACCCAACAGCATCATCAACACCATAATGAGCCCTGCCCCTATATAAGGGGAGGGCTGGACCAGGGTGGGGATGTCTGGTTTCAACTTGCTTCAGTGAGGACGGAGGGGAGAACGTTGGTGTCTCAGCCACAGGTAGAACCTTTCCAACTTCTGTACTTGTGTTGTCTAGCACCTCATTAGTGCTGTCATTAGCACTGCTGGTTTCTGCTCTCTTTGTGTTGTTTTGTTAAGCTCTCCTTATCTCAACCCCTGGGGTCTCACCCCATGGTAGGGGGGAGAGTGTGGGTGGTGGGTGAGGAGCTGTGTGGTGTTTAGTTACCAGCAGAGGTTAAACCTCCCCAAATGTTCTCTGCCCTCAGTGTTTTTTCCTGTCCAGACCCTGAGTGTATTTGTGGCTATGGCAAACAGACCAAGTCAACATTGTACCGCACGACTGTTAGGGGCCAGTTCTGTCTGGAAATGAAACAAGTCTTAGCAAATAGCAGTACCTGCTCAGGAGAATATCATTTAGCTTGTCAAAGGGAGCTTGGAAAGCTTTCTGAAGAAGCAGGATTTTAAGCAGTCAAGTCAGAATAACCCCTCCTGTGGGGAACTGCTTCCCATGAACTTTTCATGTTGAGTATAAAATCTATAGTGCATATCCTGGGATAGAATATCTCCCTTCTAGACAAAAATAACTGTACTACAAAAAGTGCTTTCATTCTAAATCTAGTTATAACCATTTGGAGGTGACTTGTGCAGCTTTTCCTCCCTGGATTAGCTGAAGTGGTGGGCTCTTAGCCATGCAGGTAAGGCTTATGCTGTTTATTTAAATAACAGGTATGAAGAAAAGGTCAAGATCACTTTACAATGAATTCACAAAGTTGAGTTTTATTTCTCACTTCAATTTGAAGCAATGCCACCTCACCTCTGCTTAAATTTGTAATGAAAAAGAACATCTGGCAGATGGCAGTTACAGGCTGGCTCAGAACTGGTGGCTCAGGGAAAGCAGCTGAACTCCAAGCATGGAAATTCAGCAATGACTATGCTAGTGGTTTCTGACTCACTACGCTAGGAAGTGATAGCCCAAAGTCCCGACACTTTTTGCTAGGTGAATTGCAGCCTCGTAACTCGAGTTGCATTTTTTTCTGTTCATCAGGAAAATTGCTAAAAATGGGTTACCCTATTTTACAAAGAAAAAAAAACACATTAGAAATGGATACCCAGAAGTACAGTTCAACTAGAACAATGCCCAATGACACCCCCAGGTTCAATAATATCCAAATATCACCACATAATTTTTCATATGTCACGAATTGACACTCTTTAGCGAAGACAAGAAGTCAGTGAATTCCTTAATAGCTCCATCTCCAATTCACTGGTGCCTTGGGGGAAAAAAAAATACATGAGACAGCTGGGAGCATTTATTGATTTCAATTCATATCTGAACCAAAAGTAAAAACCTTCCAAAGTGAGGTTGTTGGGAGGAAGGTAATGACTTGTCCTGCTTCTATTATAGCTAGGGAAAATGGAACTTATTTGGATATGAAAGAGGAATAAACCTTATCAAGGGTTGTGGGTTGTACCAGTAATCTAAAGTAGAACCAAGTTAAGAAAGGTTGGCAACACAGTAAATGAAAACCTGAAGTTGTTAGGTCTGTAATCTGATTTACAAATCAAAGTGTCTTGGGGTTTTTGTTGTTTTTTTAAGCTAAAACACAACACGCACACAGTGAGATATGGGGAATAAATAGGGAAGGGTTGGAAAGAGACATTTTAGCTGAACATTCAAATCCAGCAGCATTGATCCAGCTAGAACCTCAAAACCTTTGGGGACCTATTTAACAATCACCCTGGCTGCTTAAATTTCCCTGTGTCATCCAGTAGAGATTTTTAAGCCTAAGTAGTGTAGGATAATGAGTGCTTATATGACACAAAGGAACTACAATGCACCAAAAAAATAACTGGCAGTTACAAAAAAAGTATTTAGTACCATAGAGTGATTTTGCCAGTGTTGCAGTCGACTGCCTTCTATGCCTATTGTCTCCGAGGCTGAGTGAATCACCTTTTAAATATATATAAAATCTCCTGTGAAATCACTTTGTCAGTAGCTCAGCTGCACAAGGTAGAGATAATCTATATCAAAAATTCCTGACAGGGACTGTGCTTCCCTAGCAGGTCTTTGAAATCTTCCTACTCAGTGACCTCAGGCTTCAATGAGTCACTGTGATAAAGTCAAGCTGCTGTATGTGGGTAATGAATGCATGGGTTTGCACTGCCTCCACTGCAGCTATGGAAAATACAAATGAACATTTCTGGGAATGGAAATCTGTGAAGTTCATCTTTGGAAAAAGAAATGTAACAGTCTCACTGATTATTTTGTTGTTGGTGTGTGCATCTATACTGTCAGCTGGGATTACTGCCTCTCTCACTCCATGACACGCATCTCCTGTTCATCTGCACGACACGTATGTTGCAAACCAGGTTTTTTCCTTGGCACAGAGAGCCAGACAACAGTTTTGCTCAAGAGGTTGCACCATACGAGCACTATGGGTGCCACTGGTCTACTGCATAAATCCTGTGGAACAAACATGAGCTTGTTTTTCTGGAGCAACACAGGCAGAGAAGTGTAGTCTGCTGGAACATGACAGCAGAAAAATTTCAGGTTGCTATAGTCCTTCATTGCAAATATCACTGTAACCAATAGAAAACTGTAGCATAAACTTTCTCTTGCTCCAGTGCTTCTTACAGGTTTATCTAAGGACAAAAAATGGTAGATGTGTTTCTGAAAAATTCAGCTAATGAGCAAATTGCAGAACTGTGTGAGAGCTGTGTGAGGTCTCCACCTTACTAAACTAAAGCCCACATTCATCTCGCCCAATACTACCTACCAAAAGGCATTAAGTCAGGAGCCTAGTCTCACTAAATCTCTTTATTCTGAAGCATGGCTGCCTGGCAGTGGTTTAAACACTTGCAAGTGTTGAAATTTTCTTTCTCTCTTAGGGGTGGAGTTGAGGAGACATCACTGTTGCTCCCTCACGCTACTTTTGAGCAGATGCCTCCATCCAGATCTGGCTGTGCTGAAAGCCACTGCTGTTCCCCCTGCTTATCAATGGCTCCTACAAATTAACTGAGAGTTGTGCAAATTCACCCCAGAAGCAGGTGGAAAAAACTAAAATCATATTCCTTGGGTAGCATTTCTTTTGTCTCGTACTCTACATGGCCTCCCGAGAGGGGAACAAGAACTCATGAAGGATATTTTTATATAAAAGCTGCACAGAAGTTCAGAAACTGCTCCATCTTTTAATAAATATGATTATTTGTATGCATTTAAATAGGTGTGTGCACACGTACAGAAAAGTATCTGCAGCCACACCTTGGAAATGCATCAATACGAGCACTTCCAATTAATTACAGGTCCATCTGGTCTCTGTGGGTTGTTAGCAGGGTAGTTGGTTTTATAGTTACAAATTTAGGGACTCAAATTCAAATCCAGCTTGTAAGCTGTGGCTTTCACTCCAGTCTGCAATCATTAACTGCTCTCAGCCTGAGGGCCATACTCTACCTCCAGGGCTATTTTTGAAGCATAACTCTCCAATCTTGGGGTGAAGCTTTCCTATATTTTATTTTTCCAGCCGAGTGTGTAGGATTTATTATGCTTTCACATCTGTTTAATACAAAAACTGCATAAAACACAGAAGGACATAGTTTATATATTGCCATATTTTATAAGGGAATCTGCATTCAATCAATCCAACTGAAGAGCTTGAAAAAGATTCTTCTAAAGGGCTAAATCTGTATCAGGTGTATAGGGCACATATTATTGTCAGGAGAACTGGCCAAGTAGGACAAAGACTGCTTTTCCATCTCTGACTTTTGATGGTACTGGAACTTTTACTTAAAAGGATAATAATTGTCCAGTTAAGATTTCCTCATAAATTAGACTGTGTCACATTTTGTGACACATCAGCTACTTTCCACCCAATCTTTCTGGCAGAATTCAGTGAAAACAATGGGAAGTGCCATCAGAAGACAATGAAGCTCCTTCCTAACGTTTATGTTCCCCTTAGCAATGGGTCCTATGTGCAGTCTGGATGGCAGGGACTCTCAAACCTGAAAATTGTATCCCAATTATTTCTAACAGAGGCTTTACTCGTATTCCAATCATTACAACAAACAAAGAAACAAACAAGTCAATTTAAAACAATGCATTCCTTCAAGATTCACTATTTCCTGGGAGTTTTAGGAGCTGGGAAGGAAAGGGTTCCCTGGAGGAAGGAAAGGGCAGGGTTCCTGGGCAGGAGCAAAAGGGAATGCTCATTCCTTCTTGTCATTTATTCATTTACTGATTTTTTTTTTTTTACTCTCCTTATTAATACAAAACAAGCCCATTTACTCCACCAATTTCTACCATGAGTTTCTAATGCTGGAGACTTGTTGTTTTTTTCTGATGTGCAGAAAACTCAGCAGGGAGTAACCCATGCTTCCCTCCTGCTGTTTTGTAAATTGACAGATCAGAGTGTGACCAAACTGCTTTTTAACAAACAGTTAAAGTTATTTCAGCACTGTTCTGTACCAGCCTCTAGGGTTCTAGACAAAGAAGGCGAGTGCTGAAATGTCTAAACCCATCAATTCCTTGCAAACTCCTTTAGGTTTGTGTTTGTCATCCCACTGATGTTGCTATGCCATGTAATTATGTCTGTCTGTTGAAGAATATTTATATGCATGAGCACAGCAGCTTAATTTCTGTCTACTGGACCTATAACAGCTGCTGTCTGTTACCCCCCCTCCTCAAAGGGGAGGAGAAAGGGAATGAGGGGGAGAGATTTGGGGGTTACACAAGGGAACTAGAACAGCTTTAAGAATAATATATAATTATATTCCACTTTATTATTAAATATATATATACAAACCAATATCAAATGCAACCTCCCTCTCGGCAGTTACCTCACTGCCAACACTGATGCTGTGGAGCAGGCACCGGGAAGCTCCAGGCTGGGCTCAGCAGCCGAGGAGAACCAGAATCAGCAGCTGGATTCTGGAATGGGACTCAGGAACACATGGACTGGGATCAAAGGCAGGATGGACAGAGTCTTCCCTCGATTCCAGACACTGAAGAAGAGAGCTAGACACGTGTGATCTGTCAGCATTATATGGAATACTTCCTTGGTCAGCTCAGGGTGCCCTGTCCTGTCCCCTCCTCCCTGCAGGTGCCGCCTTTCCCTTTCTGCCCCCCCAGCGTGGGGCACCAGCCCCAGCA
>JANHFX010023608.1:0-45306 GCA_027560015.1 Chloroceryle amazona | reverse complement strand
ACCCCCCTTAAATGGAGAGATCCTAGCACTCGCATTCATTTGAGGTATCAGAGGGTGTCGGATGGTCTATTTCAGGTATGCTTCCCAACTGACACTGTCATCTAGTTAACACAAAGAGCTATTTTGCTGCAGCTGGACCTGTTAACCAGCATATGCTTCCCAACTGATTCTTCTGCTTTGAATTAAGGAAGTTGTGCGTCCAGGTCTCTCCAGGGAAGAAGGTTGCTTTATCTCAGAAAATCAAAAGCAAGATCAGGGACAGGGCAAGACTATTGAAAAAATAAAAGACCTGTCAGAGCCCTGGGTTATGTGGCAAAAACTAAGTTGTTTGTTGCGTTGTTTTTTTTTCCTGAAGGATTTTGCTCCAGAAACACGAAGATACTATGTCACAGTTTAACCTTCCTTATTTGGACAAAGATATAACTAAAAACCATAAACTGCTCAAAAAGCCCAAGCTGGTACTTACTAATAATCACCACTTATGGAAATATGTATCAAAGCTTTTTACAAGCAGAAATTAAATCTGTGCAGAACATTTGTTAAACATTCAAATATTAAACTCGTGTTAGAGATGTGGAAACAAAGATAAAGTTGATGT
Source organism: Chloroceryle amazona (assembly GCA_027560015.1). NCBI lineage: Eukaryota > Metazoa > Chordata > Aves > Coraciiformes > Cerylidae > Chloroceryle > Chloroceryle amazona. Next base: position 44,708 of record JANHFX010023608.1, on the reverse strand, counting down.
GAGCGAGACATTGCAGGAGGGCAGAGGCCACAAGCAGAACCCAGGAATTGGACTCTCAGCGCAGTAGGAGCCCCATCATAGGCACTGCAACCAGCCCAACAGCCTTTGGAAAAGCAGTGTTCTCACGCTGATACACAGGGATCTCTGATGAACTACAGAGGAGCTGCTATTCACTTTCATATGAAGTAGCAAAAACCTGAAACATGATACGATTTTCACAATGGTTTTGGTAACACAAACTAATTAAAACCCCATCACTAACAATCTTTGCAAGTGCAGGAAACAACTATTTAAGCAGAGGCAATAACTTAAGGTTCTACACAATCGAACGTCCATGATTTTGTGCTTTCTTTTGTTGTTTTTTCTGCAAGTAGTGTTGTTAGAAGTCAAAGATGAAGACGTTTCTCCACAGCAGCAGTCTTGGAGACAAAATACGTCTCAAAACAAAACCTAATTTGTAAGCCACACTAGTTAGTGGATGTTTACTGCCTTCATTTCAAAGCTCTTCCTACACCAATCTCCCCACAGTGTAAAACATGGGGAGGGAGTTCAAATTACCACCTATTTAATTTGCCTGGGCAGAGCTAAACGTCCCATTTTTTAAAAGAATAAAGGAGAAAGTCATCATTGCATACATTCCAAAAAATCTATGTTTTATTAAATATCTTCAGCTATTAGGAAGCAAATTTAGCTACTGATCTAATTTGTTTCAACTTGTAAGTACTAATACCCAAGCAAACATATGTTGAACAGGCTGGTTAAGAATATTTAATGAGAATTTAGTTACCAATTTGTAAATGAAAAGTGCAAGTGCGGCAGTTGCCACAGATCCTTGTAGTTCCTTGCTGGCACTAAGCCCAGCTAGGCTTAAAAATATGCAACATATTGATGGGAGAAAGGAAGAAAAAAAATTGAATATTATGTGTAAAACTTGGTGTGAAAATACAATTCTGCATATGTATCTTAATGTAAATTGTACAAGCAAGACAAACTAATTCTGAATGCATTTATGTATGCTTTGTGCTGATGGGATTAATGCAAATATTATAGTCACACCATAAATTCGCAATGAAGTGAATGCCTACAGGCAATTCAGTTTCCTGTCCTTGGTAGCTGTGAACAGAACAGTGTTGTGTTCTACATTTGTCAGCAAATGAAATGGTGAGGAATAATCTCTTCACTTTTACCTACCTCTTTGTGACATTTCTGCCTTGGAAGCAGGAATGCCCTTTATTGAAGAAACAGTCACAGAGAAGAAACACTGTGTTCTTATTCCTGGAAAATGGAAGGAATGCAAAAGAGGGTTAATGAGCCATTATTAAATCCAAATGCTAACAGAAGTTAAGGCTATTGCATTAATTATTATAATCTCTAGTACTCCACTCCTCCCCCACTTAATCATATCCATTTCTGCAAACTCTTGACTCATTTGCCTTCCCAGCCCTTGTCTAGGAAGTAAAAGAAGCCCTGAGAATTGGTCAACTAAAGAGATGCTACTAAAAGAGATTATTTGTCAGTACCTCAAGTTCCCACCACTGGGCAGGAACGAATAGCCCTTAAAATATATATTTGAGTTTGAAAAGTTTTTCTGAGTGACAGAAGAACACAGTGTGGCACTGGCCTAGTGAAGGATTTTTCCTAACACAGAGTCTGAACCTCCCAAGACTTGATTTGTGGTCGCTGCCCCTTGTATCACTACTGAGAACAAGTTATCTCTGATTATTGCTTGGGGGCGGTTACAAAGCTGCCACTAGGTCACACCTTAACCTCCTCTTTGCCAAGAAGCAATCTAATATGAGCCAGGTTCCTCTACACTGAGCAAGCTCAGCTTCCTCAACCCCTGGTGTCAACTCCTAATCTGATTCCCTGGACACATAGAACTTGTCTCTGACATGTATTCACGGACTGCCTCGAAGCAACAAACAAACAAAAAACCATCACAACACCACCACAAAACAAAACCAACAACCAACAACACAAAACAAAAAACACACACAAAAATAAAAACAACAAGCATCAGAAAATAAAACACTGAATTAGGCATTTAAATAAGCAAGTACTTCAAAATGTTACACAGATAGCATTAGTACTCTTTAATCGTCCTGTATGGTCACACAGAGAGTGTACTTTCCAGTTTACAATGGACAGAAAAGTATTAGTTTCCCTACAGCCTTCTGTCATTTCAGATTCTTTCACTTTTATAACATTAATATGAATGAGAGCGATGCCATTTCACACCTGCACAAACCAAAACAGACATAACTGGCACACGTTTGAGCAGATCCAATGTCCCAACCAGGGGTGTGATTCTGTCAGGGGGAGCATTTCAGTTTGCGACCTGGATTTTCACTGACCTCAGTAAATTGCAGCCTGCACTCGGCATTTCTGCAAGGCACATCCAGGTGCCCAGAAACTGAACTGCAGCCACCTGCTAAACAATTGGTTTGTGCCTTATCCAGTGCTGGTCAGGAATCCTGTGAAATCAGAAAAGATAACTTCCAGCTCTCCAGAACAGCCTTTAATTGCCTTAATCCCCTGATTAGTTTGCAAGGGCTCCTTTCCACCACTACATGTGGTGCCATGCACTGAATGCAGCCCTAGCTGGTGGAGATGTCTGTCACTCTGGACCGTATCCAACACTTGCACAGTCTGCTTAGCAGACAGGCACTGCCAGCAGAAGGAATCACTTCCATAGCAGCTTTAGAGCACTTAGCATCACATCCTAGCAATGGTTTGTTTGTAAAACTGGGGTTTCCAAAGGCTGACATTTTGGTCACATTTCGTTGGATTTCCAGAGTTACACAAAACCTCTGCAGTTAGCGAAGTTCCTCCTTTACAGATTTCATGTCCCCACTTCAGATTACAAGCATACTTTAGTATATCAAAATAAAACCTCACAAAGAATTTTTAGAAGAAAACCACACATTCTTGCTTTTTATCATTCTCAGAAATTTCAACTATTTATGATTTTTTTTCCCTTCTTCATACTCTCTAAATGTACCTATTTTAAAAAAAAAAACAAACACCCCCCCCCCCCCAACAACAACACTAGGCACACATGAAATAACACCATTTTCTTTAAGCCTGAGTTCCTTAAATTTGACAAAGCTACAAGCAGTTGAGGATATATATTTTTTTTTTAATGGTAAGTTTCAGAAAACCTCAACTGGAAACACTGTTATTTATACTAACTATATAAGTTAAAGACATAACCTTAAGAAATTACTAAAATACCATACATAACATTAAAGCACTACACTAAAATGTAAAATAATTGAAGAATTAAAACAGAAAAAAAATTGTATTTTTAAAATAACTATATTATTTCAATACATTTTCTGTGAGTGACCTGAGACAGCCTTCCATTGAAATCACCTTTACACACAGCAATGTTCTGTGAATACCGCATGGACAGCAGAGCTGCCACAGGGATGTTAACGTGGTTACCCCATCCCTGGCATCCACTACCCCACAGAGATACAGAGCACGTCCCAGGCCACAGAGGCACAAAGGCTCAGCTGGGCATGGTTCAGCAGTTCAGTGGCAGCAAGTACTTCAGTCTCTCTTATGGGAAAAGACTTCAGGTTAAATAACAGATTTTATACTTTCTCAACGATGACTGAGAAGAGCTGTAAAGTAATTCAGATTTTTATGTGCTTATAGGTATTTAGAAAAATGTTTATATATCCCAATTAAGTTCCTGTAGTCCCTTCTAGTTTCTTCCATAGTTCTTCTCACCCATGAATGGTTACATGCCCACCACTAAAGCTGATTACAAACCAAACAAAGCATCCAAGTGTAGTTATAAAACCTTTAGAAGAAGCCATGATCTAATACAGGATCTGCATGGCTCATTAAGAATCTGAAGAATTACCCTGAAGAAAAGCGACTGTTTTATAGAATATTATTTGTGTAAAAAGCATTTTTATTGAGTTTTTAAATTACACTGGCATATAAACTGCCAATCAAAGCTGCCTATAAAGAACAAGTGAATGAAATGCTGGTAAACAGGAACAAATTATGAAGACAAGGGCTGAAAGATCAAATAAATTACCACCACGCAACAGCATCTGGGGGAGAAGATACATTCTACAGGCAATAACACTTCTCAGAACTAACAGTTCAAGTCTATTTCCACCCCTAGCATCAAGGAGTTCATTCAAAGTTTAAAGAACTTTTGAGTGTGCTCTTATAAGGATGATTTCACTCAAGTAAAACGGGAAATGAAGTTCAATGTCATTTGTCAGTGGTGCCTGTAGGGGCAGGGGAGCAAGCCTGTCTAGTTTTCTTCAGGCAGCATGCCAGCACTGGATATACAAGAGCCCACACCATTAATTTTGAAATTAATTTGCACAGAACTTAAGTAAAAAAAACTCTCTGCATGATGAAAAGCTGATCATCTGATTTATGATGCCACAGAGAACTCTCACCAATCCTGGGACTTCCAGAGGCAAGTTCAGTTCACGGCTATCACTTCCCACACTACCATATCACAGTGACTTGCACCCTACAGTTTAACACTCATAGCTACCTTGGTCACTACAGCTATTACAGACCTAGCTTCCCATTCAGAAGCATATGCTGCAATGTGCTGGTCCACCAATTTGACTTCTCTGTAACATCAGGAAGGAAAAATCCCACAAGTTATGTGCCATAGTGCCTGGAGAAATAGGAGACAGGGAGAGAGAGAAACAGAGCTGCTAACAGATTTTTTAAAATTATTTGTTGGTGTGTGTTTTGGGTTGTTTTTTTTTGGTTTGGGTTTTTTTTGGTGTGCTATAACTTGCTATCCACCCTGCACAGCAGGCAGTAGACTCTGTGCAGTAACTTTAATTCGAAGACTTGCGCAGGTCATAGGCAACTCTTTAGTGAGATAAAAGCCTCCTATGCAGTTTGTCTGCCTTCATCTGTCAGATTTCTTCATTACCTTTGCCAACTAGAAAGCTTTCTGCTTCACTTAATATGCACAGGCAATCCCTTTAATAGCAACAAATATCAACATACCATATTTAACATTTCTACTGTTGATTAAAGAAAAATCTCTTATGTGTTTAACATACTAATTTTAAAGCATAGCATGCTCAAAATGCTCCTATTCTGCCTTGACATAATCAACTATCTAAGAATAAACCTGCAATCATCATAAATCACTTAACAACATCCCAGTGACATACCAGGTACCTCCAGGCTTACAGTTTATCTTAAAGTGTTAATCCAATATACATATAAACAATTGCACTGTGAAATAGCAGGTGACAGTAAATCAGAGAACATCGGCACTTCTAAATTGAACCCTGAGGGCTGCCCAGCTTACTTAGGAGTTAGGCAGGATTGCAGCACAAGGCTTGTCACTTCAAATCTGACCCAGATTGGTTGCAAGCAAATTCACCCATTCAGTTTCAGCAGAAGGCCATCTGTCCACCAGACACGAAAGGATAAAAAGCCCAAAGAACAGCTAACAAGGAAGAGGTGAGGGGTTTCTTTTTCTTTGCAATTGGAGTCTAGTTTACAGGGCATCCTAGCTGTATACAAGCTTGTAGCCACCACTAATAGCATTATGAACTTTTATTTAAAACAAAACCAAATTTAAGATGAAACTGCTACAGAAGTAGCCTCTGAATTCTGTTAGAGGAAACAAAACCAAGAACTGCAAAGCAGGTGGCTTTTTTAATTAAGAAAAAAAAAATATTTTCACTGAATGCATTATAATCAGGCACTGGCTCATTGTGCCATGCAAAGCTGTCCTGAGATAAAAAGTAGATAACCACGTACGTACAGCTGCGCTGTACAGAATCAGTCATCTCACTGGAGGATTTAAAAAGTGAAGTTCAGCTGCAAACTCTTAAGCCTACATACAGCCCTCCTCAAGTGATTCTAGCAAACCTTCCCTTTTCTCTGAACACTGCTCTCTAAAGATGAAAATCAGGTCAGAACCAGAGATGTCAAATTAATTGCCTCCCTTATCTGAAAAACTTCCTCGCTGCTGCTGTCTTTCAATAGGCAACTGAAAACATCTCTTCTAAGGCCACTTATCTTCAATTAGCTAGTGCAGACACTACACAAAAGAAACATTTAGTGACAAGTCTCTCAAGTCATACAAGTAGATTAAAACCTTTTTAGAATTACCACCGTATTACTACTCTTCCCACCTTCAGGCTTTGCCTCTCCTAGTCATTCTCTTGTCTTCATTTTGACCTGTGTGTGCACTTTTTTTCTAGGTTTAGTTTCATTCTGGCCTTGAATAAAGAGTGAAATTGTGCTCTGAAAGCTGAAGTTAGTAAAGTGAAATGTATCAATAAATTCTTCCCATGTAACCAAGATTTTATTATTTCCTTTACATCTTTCACAGAAATCTTGGAGCATGAATGTGTTCTCACTGTCACTGTCTGCAATACCAAGCTCTTCCCAATTTACAACTGAGACAGAATGAGTAGTCATTTATCACACAGGCCATCTCCCTCTTAAGGTCACAATTTTCAGTTTAAGGCTGGGCAGCAAGGGAAAAAAACCTTACACACACCCCTACACACATCTCTTTCTCACACTCATAAACATGCATCCAATTTATGAATGTTTGGTATTGTGTGGAGAATAATTTTCTTCATACTACATTTTTAAACCATTCGATAATTCCATGTTGGGATCAAATTATTCCCTAAGACCTGTCAAATCACTGAAGATCCAAAGAGGATCTAGACTATCTAAATGTTTCATGTTCTTTCAAAATTACTATTTCCTCTCCATTAAATCCTACAGGGCTTTTCTCATAAAAGGAAACAGGTGAATAACTACCTATGATCTCAGAAAGCCTGCAGTATGAGATAGCAGCAATCTTTACAGGAATTGCTGGTGACAGTGTCAGAATAAACATTGTCTTCTCCTGGGTTTCATAAAAAACTACTGACACAAGGATTTTACTATCAATTCTTTTTTTTTCCCTAAGAATAGTTCAATGTATAATAATAGATTTTAGTATTACTGCCAGCAATAAATGAATTCATTTTACAGACTCTGTGCTTTATTACTGAAAGATTATTTGCTTTTTGGATTTCAAACTTAATCTTTTCCAGAGGACCTTTATATAGCAGAGAAGAAAAGTCCATCCAATTTTTATTAGACAAGCTAAACAAGCTTTCCTTGGAAAAAATAATTTTCATCAGACTAGGTTAGCATGAAGGTATATGTGCTGTTGTTCAACCCGAGACTCAGGTCCTGGAATCATATTCCGATTCTTAACTGAACCCTGACCTAAAAAAAATCCACAATTCACACCTACAGAGCAATTTATGTATGTTTTCATAGATAAAATTATATGCAACTATGAAATATATACTATATGTGTGTACATATAAATACAAAATCTTATAACAAAACAGTCTCCCCCAAACCCCCAAACTTAGCCAAGCTCTGTTTTCTGACATTCACCCAGCTTCAGTCATGATGAAAAATGCAATTAGAGTGGCCATCTTTCCTTTTCAGGGTCTACCATTTTCCAAGATTAAAGACCAGTTATTTCTCCAGTGTATTCAAAATGCACCAGAAAGGGAAGAATCAAGTCTCCAGAAAAAGATCATTTTGTCTGTTTCTAGACAGTCTTACAAGTCCAAAGTACTACACAGAAGGTTAGATGGTTAACTACTGTTTATTTCTGCATTTACTAAGATTCACTCAGGTATTGTCTTATCCACTGGCCATGCAATCACTGGCTGAATAAGATGAACCTACCTTTCATTTAATAAAATTAGTTTAATATTTCTCATCACACATCAAAAATCTAAATTCTGAAATTGCAGAAAGGAGTCTGGCCTTGATTATATTCTTTTTTTTAAAATGCTCCCAAGCTTTATAGCCTTCATTCACATAACTGCACACTTATTTTCTACAGGATGCCCTTCTCACTCCATACACAACAAGCACCATACATCTGTAAACTGCCATTTCTCAACATTTGCATGTTCCACTCAAACTTCATTTCTATCAGTAATGTAACTGGCACAACTTGTTGCAGAAGTAGAAGTGCAGAAGGACGAGACTGTTGCTGTGTTGTCAGGCAACCAATTGCAAAGTAAACATAATACTTTGCAAGGTGTGCATATCTCAAATTCATTAAATACAGGAAGTAGAAAAATGGGTTATGTAACAGAAACCATCACCACCAGCTTTTTAAAAATTGGTGTAACAACAAAAGCAGATTTGACAATGCAATTAGCAAAGACTGAATTTTTTATATCGACTATGAATATTCTTCTACAGAGCATGCAATCCCTAATCAGCATAAATATCTTACTACATATGCTGACATGTAACACCAAGTTTAGCATGTGTGATGTGGGAAGAGGTCTACACTCGAAGTATCAAATTTATGCATTTAGATTGGTTTTTCCTACTAGACTGTTCAAATTTAAGCATTTCATGCACTAAACATGTATCACAAAGTTTACTTAGACTGGAACATAAACCTCCCTGTATAATTAGAGAGCCAAAATGTTATAACGAATCAGATAAGAAAAGTCAGCTATAGTATTAGTCCAATAAGAGACTTCTTGCTGGGGCTACAATAACATCATATATTAAGTAACATGCACCAACAGGATCCCACTTTCTAGAAACAAATATGTTTAAAATATACTGTAAACAGTGGCAATATTGACATACTAAGATGCATTCCATTAGAAGCAGATTCACTGAAACTATGAGATCTGGCACCATCTGGCACAGCTTCAAACCTGAAGAGGTACAATGACATCATGCTAACTTTCTCCTACTATAATCATATTGGTGCATGCTTCCACTGCAAATGAGTTACAGTATTGTAAAAGCACGTACTGTGAAGCCTATATATGTGTGTACAGACACTCAAATATATTCAAAACTTGACTGCACAATTTTGCCTTGAGCAAACTACAAATTTTCACATTAGCTACATAAAATACAAATACTGTAAGATACATGAAAACAAATAGGAACAGATGCATACATATGTGGCAAGCAAACCCTAAACTATTCTCAGTCATAATGCAAGAGTAAGACTAAGATAGTCTAAAATATTAAGGCTGAGAAGGAAAGAATTAGTTCATGGAACAGGGTTTGCCTTTGTATTTTTTTTCTTTTATGTCATGTGTTTAAGAGTATGTAATTCTTTCCCTGAGAATTCTGGCCATTTCTGTAACTGAAAAGATGTTTCTAAATGGGGTCAATAGCCTATAAAGATGTTAACATTATATTTCAGTGTATGAATAAAGAGATAAGAGTGTACAGGGCTAAAAAGTAACAGGCTTAAAAAGAATTCAGAACTTTACCAGGCTTAAAAAAAAAACAAAACAATTCAACTGTATTCCAAAATATCCAACTCCTTTTAAAATGAATACAGGTATTTTTTCACTCCCTAGTGTATACTATAGGCAAAACAATACCAGAATACTTTGTCTCTATAATATGCATATATATGTATTTTGAGAGACAGAGAGCTCAAATACATACATATATGATTTGTATAAAATAGCCAGTCACACACCAAGTGATATGAACCAAGTGCCCATATCTTGTGTCACACAACATTCTCATTCTATCTCTGATTTTAATCTAGACCATTGATAGCCTGCTAAAAGTTTAATGGCAACACAAACAAGATAAATAAAACCAGTAATGGATGTAATTGTTTCACAAAATCAGGTATACAGGAAGGCCTAAATTTTGCTCATTGGCACTTTTTTGAATTGGAAGAACACTACAGCAGTTATCACTGCAAAGGAGAATGAGGCCAAAATTATTGTGAAGTGGCTTTGGAAGTAGTAAACATCTTTCATCTAATCCAATTCTTTGCTGGCACAGGTAGCTGCAGAGGTAGGAATTAACTCTCCTCTGAAAAACTGCTGGTCGAGAAAAACCTTGCTCTGTTATAGCAGTATCGACGCAGCTAAGAAATTTCATGAAGGAATAAACTGCTGCAAATAGAAGAATGATGCTGAAGAAGTCAGCATGGTCCCCAGCATGGTCCCCAGCTATTCCAGACAGCTAATATACTTTTGTGCTGCTAAGCATCTTAACACATGGGCAGCATAAGTGCGAAGTCATGTATTAACCAGCTGGATTAAGGTCCCTGCAACTCTACATAATCAATCTGTCATCATCCTAGAAAGAGCAGCAAAGGGAGCCTGACTTTATCCATCCAATCCTGCACAAGCCATTTAAAACAATGCATTGTTTCTCCCTCCATGACATCCAAATAACAGAGCTCTGACCTACCCAATAACCCCAGCAGAAAGTCTATTGCCTGTGGCAAGACACTGAATTCACTCAGACCATTAAAGCATTTTGTTGAACCTCAGAGAAAAATACAAATCATTCAATTTTAAGGCATCCTCTGGAGAGAAAGGTAATTTGCCAGTAACAACAAGAGGCTTCTCCCTTTTCCTCCCAACCAGCAGCATCCATTAGTTATTTCTTGTGGAGCTTTATTGGTCAGAAAACTATCCCAGTGCTCCCACAACAGCCCAGGAACTCTTGGCTTGGGGTCTTGATCCAATTCAAATCAAAAAAATATAAATCCTTAGTTAGATTTTCTTTCTTTCATAGATGCAGAAGCAGGCAGAAAGAAGTGCAGTGTCAGAAATTAAACACCTGCATACTATGGGAAATAAATGATATAGCTCCTTTTGATGCTAGAGAAACTGAAGGTAGGAAACTGCAGTATCAATTTTAAAATTATCTCCTGAGAGCTTTTCAAAAAAATACGGACCGGAACCTCAGGCTTCCACTGCAGAAGCACTGTCAGAAGTGATAAGGAAAATTTAAAGGACACATGCATGAACAGAACATACAGAGTAAGAATTAATACCATGTTTCTAGAAAAAAAAAAAAAAATCACAACTCACAAGCTACTAGAGATCTTGGTAAGAGTCGCAGAGCATATGGACAAGTGTATGCCTCATACAGTCTTGCTGGATTTCCATAAGGCTTATAATCACATGTATCAGTGAAAGTTCTTACAAAAGTAATCTCTCAGGGGACAGAACTACACAAGTTAAATTGGTTAAATGTTCAGAAATTAACGATACAAAAATATACCCATCATCTAATCCAGGAAGCCTCCACTGTGGTGCCATCACTCAAGTAGCAATCACATGGAGATCATAGCATAGATTTCTGCCAAAGGCCAAACTGTTCAACATATTCATAAATCACATGCAAAAGAGGTGAATATCAAGTCTGCTTATGTTAATAAAGGATCTATAATAATAACAACAATATAACATGACTGCAGAGAATTGCAGAGGGTTCTCACAGTGCTGAGTGACTGACAGAAGAGGAGGTAAAACTTCAGACAGATAAACATGAAGTAATGCACACAGAGAATAACAATCCTGCCTTTTAAACACAGTGTTTCACTTTGAAACTGCCTTTACCACTCTGGAATGAGATTTTGAAGTTACAATCAAGAGTTCTGTAAACACACCAACTCAGTCTTCATTAGCAGTTAAAAAAATGATAATAATCAAATGCTAGAAATTATTAACAAAGGAATAAGTATGCTCCCTTTTTCTTCATCACAACAAAGTTGTCATGTACTAGAAAAAGTCCGGGAGACAGCAAAGACAAAGAAATGAAATTGCTTCCATTCAGATGTACAACTACATGCATAAGTACTGTGTCTGTCAAAGAGACAGCTAAGAGTATGATAAAGATCTTTGATACTAGAAATTGTGGAAATGTTTGGAAAAAAGCGTTCAATAGCTCTCGGAACACAAAAGCCATGGGATGTCAAATGAAATTTCAAGGTGCAATTACACTGCAGAACTCACTGCCTTAGGATATAAAAGTCTACAAAGGTTTGGAAATTAAGCTGATTCCTGGAAGTGTGAGAGAAGCATTTTTACGTGCTGATCCTGCTCTTCAGTATTTCCCTAGGCATCTGCTTGTGCACTGCTACAAACAGGATCTAGATTTAGAAAACAGTATGAATTCGGCTATCCTGGGCCTAACAAGTGTACTACAACCTGCTTCACAACACTTGGGAATTGCATTCCATAAGGGACTTAAAATAAGCATTACAGCATATTCTGAGCAGTTTACAATCAAAAAACAAGTCTAGGTGACACTGATTTCAACATGATATTGGAGACATTTTCATTCTTCATAACAATGGTGGGTTTATCCTTTGCACCACAAAAACAGTAAAAAGAAAATTCCCAACTATAAGTTACACAGACACAAACTGCCAGATAAGAAATTGCATAAGTAGAGGATGTAATAGTTTTCAGTTTTAGGAAATCAGATTAAGAAATTAATGATGATGATGAAAACAGAACAAAGGTAAAATGAAATCATTTTGTCCCAGTCTGGAAACATTAGAGACCTAAGCCAGGAGGCAATATAGTACCAACTCCAGGTTTTATGATTTTCTCTTACCAAGTACTAAGAACATTCCCTGTTTTATTTCAATTTATTGTTTGCGGGGTTCTTGGTTTTGTTGGTTTTGTGTTTGGTGTTTGCCTTTTTTTTTAATGAGGGGAAAATGCTGCTGTTGAATTCTTCTATTGCTGCTTCGTTTCCAGGATTAACACTGAAGCAATAATCATGTTCTCAGCCTTACTTTACTTCCCGAGACAGAGATAGCACCATCTGCTTTGACAGCACAGCTATGTATAGGAGATATTATTATAAATTTATAACAGCTTGTTCATGGCATTTATATTACAATCAAATCAATTCAAGGTACAATTTGCTCAAAAAACCAAGTCTCCATAGTCAGGCAGTCCTACGAGATTACTGGATAGCTGGGGAAACTGAGGCAACAGAATATTTCTTTGCTGATTGAAAACAAGAGCAGCAGAATGAGTAATATAACTTAATTCCTGTATTTCATAGTAAGCCCTACTCTGCACCGTAGCCACATAACTTTCCATGAAAGGAAAAACTCTCCATGACTATCTGGCAGCAATATGTATTATGGACCTCTTTCTTCTGGACTTGACCCCTTAAGTTGTGATTACCTATGCAGAAGCCAAGGGCATAGAGCAATATAATCTGCAATTCAGACAGCTTGTGATAGATTTTTGGTTCTACCACTGCCCTACTGCATTATCTTGAGCACTCACTCCACTTCAGCTAGCTAGGCATGGCTTCATGACCCATCCCTTGCCTCTAAATAGTGCCCTGAGCAGGCTGACCATAAGCTCTTCTGGGCCAAAGATTGTGTTTTTACAGTCTACAGCATCACTGCTTAGCACAGCTGGGTCTCTTATGGTGAAAACCCTCTGGCCTATGTCCAGTACAAACAGCACACAAAGAGGATCCTTTCATGTAAGCAGAGGGAGGAAAATAAGGTAATGGGCCAGGGATTAAAGGTAAACAAAAAAAAACCCTACCTCTTTAGTTTCACATGCAGAATACTTCTGACACATTAAAAAAGGCTTCCACCTGCAGAAGACAGACTGCCCCAAAAATACCACATAAAGGAAACTTCATATAAAGGTTGTGTGACCACTGTACCATTACCAGGCAGGTCCCACTGGAAACACGGACTGTTCTGTCAGTACTAACCACATGGTAGGGTGAGTTTGAAGGTCACTGAACACTCCTTGAATTCTGTTACCCTCCCAAAACACCTGGGCTAAATAGCTCCATGTCTGAAAGAAAAACAATTCACTAGCCATTCAACTTCCCTCTTCTGCAGGAGAACACGTGATGCTCTCAAGGTGGATCAGAGAATCTGCCAAGCCAAGCAAGCACACCCATTCCCCACGCCCAGGGCATTTGCAGGACAGGTCAGAAGGGGGAGTAGAGCTGGCATATTCATGGATCAAATAACTTTTTATTTTAATATGATGGATGACAGTGAAGTATTTAAGAAAGCTCAGTATCCAGCCCTATCTTCACAAACCTAAGCAGAAATTAACACAACACTTTTAAGAACTTTTGCCCTGCTTCTGGAATAAGGGACACTCCTTTCCGCATCTTTGAAGAGGTCAGGAGTAGTAAGGAGACCATGTGAAGTCGGAGTCATGCCACTGGGTCCATTTATTTTTAAAAAGCACTTGCTACAACTAATTTGATTAACAATCTCTAAAAATGGCTTTCATCTAAAAAGATCTTTTAAAGTAGATATTAAAACTGAGAAAATAGAAGACTATTTACAAATATTTATGATTTATTAGAGATTCATGCAAATTAAGCATTCTCCCTAAAAGTTTTGACAGAAACTTAAATCAATGGACCGGTTTTCTGTGATGAGCATATCTGACAGTTTGGAAATCAGAATCTATTCCAGGCTAGAATAAATGTAGCACATGAAGGGTCATGATGTCATCTAACTGGAAGGAATGTTTCATGAAAGGCCTTACGCCACTAGTCTTGACAATAAATACACATTGTAGCTATGAAATACGGTGATATTTAAAAAAAAAGAAAAAACACAACAACACAAAACCAAAACCTCAGGCAAACAACAACAAAAAACCACTTTCCATTTTGAAATTTTCTCAAACAAATCCATATGTCTGACAACTTAATGTAAAGGCCCACCTCCCCTAATGAGCTAAGAATGATAAATATTTAAATAAAAGATACCTTGGTGGGAAGAGCCCTTGTGGGTAATCTTAAGCACTAACACTGAGAAAGAAAACAAGAGAAGATATAAGGCCATTAACAGCTCTGGTGTCCCCCAGTACATTTCCCTGTATAAATGCTGGAAAATAATCACATGGGAAGAAATAAGGAAATGTTCACAAAGACTGTGCTAGCTTCATGTCAGGAATGAGAGAGAGATTCAGTGGAGATCTGGATTTTCCTGCGTCCTTTAAGTCAGTCCTATGAGACTACGTTCTCATTTCTTTTTCAGATTTAATAGGTTTCTGAGGGACAGCCTCAGGAAACCTTTTATAAAAAGGACTTTGATTACATTACTGTCAATATTTTAGGTTTAAAAGACAGATGCGGGAGCTCACTCAACCTTACTACAAATGAATACTACAATTTAAACTGCACTGTCAACACTGCAATATCTCTTTAAAAAGCAAAACACCAACAGTAGAATTTTTGATCTCCAAGATACATTTATATATACACATAGTATTTTGGATAGAACTTTCTTTAAAATTCAGATCCACTTGAATTCAGAGACAGTTTCATTACTTCAGTAAGAGCAAGATCAGCTGATAAAACTAGCATATAATCAAATTGTGCATGATTACACCGCTGTTTCTTTACAGCTGTAGCTTGACATGGGTGACAGACAAAACAATCCTCATTAATTTGCTCTAGAACTACAGCTACAGCACTGCTCTGCCTGTTATCAGCAGCTCAAAGAACAGGATGTCCAGAAACCTAGCTAAATCCAAAGGCCCAAATTCTCAGTTTGCAATTTCCTTTGTGAATAAATCAGGCAGTACTATTTATTTGAGCTTCCAAATAACTTTTGAGCACTTGGTCTACCAACTAATCCTGTATCTCAAGTAAATTTACTTAAGAGTATCAAATGCTTAGAAAGAAAAGTATTTACACTGACACGCATACAGAGTTCCTGCAGTCATGTTATTGTGCAGTGCCTTTTGTCAGCACATGTGAAGAAATGTGCATGATATGGGTGTAAACAACTAATGAAATGATATCATTCTTGTTCTGTCTATAGCTGCAAGACAGACACAGCTAACTTTTAAAGTAAATCCTTGTGTCCACACAAGCAGCCACTACAGGCTTCTTGCTTCTAACACAGCACCCATTTCCACACAAAGTATTACAGTAGCACATCTGCATCCCACCACAGATAAAAATATGTACAGAGCTCATACAGAGCTCCTAGCACACCTAAACCAAGCACAGAGCAGAAATAAAACAATGAGAATCGACAGAGCATTTCTCATACTCTGGCCTACCTCAGTATATTAAATCTGCTTCTTACTGTTTAAATGAACAGCAACACACCATCCCCTGTGGCCCACAGGAACCAAAGGTCATTCGCTATGTGTGAGGGAAAAGGCATATTTTCAACATTTACAGTAATTGGGACCTTTAAGCTGCAAGTACTGTCTTACTTGTCTTCATACTGGAAGACCTTTCCCATGCAGCACAACCACCAAAACACATAAGGAGATGGCAATTAGAGCTAACACCAGACCAACCTCAGAGCATCACAAGGTTTGCAACCACTCTTTCAAATGTGCTCTAGCTCGTGAACAAAAGTTTGGCTTTGATTCCTGTAAACTTGAATATAGTTTGTGTTCTCCACCTCACTGGTATCAGATTTTAGATTATTGTCAAAACACTTGCCATCTTCAAGCAACAGAGTAGTAAACCTCTGAATTATATGTATCGGCTGCCTATGAAATAGTACTCAGACGTGAAGATAAAGACTTACTTCCAGAAGCATCCCCCTTTTACATAAAGCAACCCTTTTCCTCCTTTACTATCCTTCTTCCTTCTCTTCACCACTCCTAATTCTCCTAAAATGAATATATATCAAATGGATAAAGCAGTTGAATTCATTAACATTTAAGTTAGTTCTTCCAGATAGTTATGCCTTATATAGAATAAGCAATGAAGTGAGAACATTTCAAACAGGAACTGCTGCAAGCCTGAGCCCTTTTTTATTTTGAGAACAGTGTAAGTAATATGCAAATATGGCACTGCAAAAGGACTCCAGTTAAGTAAAAACTCATCACCTTGTGCTATATCAAAGCTTCTTTCCTCCTCATCCTCTAAGGATGAGCATTCTTCTTGTGAACTTGTGACCTAGCTAAAGTATCTTGCATTTTCTACGGTAATGGGTAAAAATAGTTATATGAATTCTCTTGAAAGCTGAATGAAGTCCTGGAACACACAGAGCTGATGGTGTTCACAGCGCCCAAAGTATACAAAAAAAAAAAAACGTACCGAATCATCACAACCACCTTCCAATTTGCTATGGCTATTCCTTAACCATCACATACTGTACCTTACATTATCATTTTTTAAGTGCTTACATTGGTTTGATTATTTTTTTGAGGGGGGTAGGACAAAGGAATCAAGGGTTTATGTTTAAAATTTAACACAGAGAGGTTGACACTAGAATCATCTGTAGCCTGAAAAGGGTACAACAGTCCAAACTCTGCTCAGCTCTGGACTACAATCTGACAGACACCCTGTGTGTATCTCAGGAAGTCATTTAACCTCTCTGTGCCATTCATGCCACCTACCAGACATTGTACTTTAGTTCTAATACTGCATGTTACTGACATTTAAATGGGAAAATCTTCATTGCTGGAAATGTTCAAAGCTAAAAGTACTCCTCCATCTTTCAATTCTCTGAAGAATTACAACAGCTGGACTGAAACAGGGATATTCTAGAAGCAGTCAAACAAGAGTGCCTCTACACGCAAGATTTCTACAAATAAATGGGAAAGCTGGGTTGAAAAAAAGCCTAGATGACAAAAACCACAAGACATTAGATGCAATACGTATCCTGAAGACTCCTGTAAAAATATCAGCTTACCGTGCTGTACCTTTGGAAAGTCACCAGTGTTACCAAACAAAAAAAAGGCCACTCTGGGACCACTTTTACCCATAATACATATCTGTAGTTCATTTACCTGACGAATCTAAATTGCACAGGGTCTCACCTGTGATTTCAGCCTCCTTCAACTAAATCCTGATTAGTCTTCCCAGCACTTCTTATTTAATGGTTCATATTGGCAGCACCTAACTCAAGGGGCTAGCAAGAGTGTCAAGTCACCTAGTGCATACCCAAGAGAAATAATTAGAGTCCCTTGGCACTAAAGCAGACACTAAGTCACAAAGATGGGGCGAGGGAACCGAAAAAAAAATAAAACAAACAAACAAATCAAACCCACTAAGTCTACCACCTTCATGCAACTGTAATCAATGGGAAAAGATCACTCGCCAGAATCTAACAGGTAATTCTAGCATGGACAATGGAAATGAAAAACTGCAGAAAAGGACAACATATACCCAGCTATGCTTGCAGCACTCAGGTTTATTTGCCAAAGAAATTTAGAGTGTCCTATCAACCATCTCAATTTCCTTGCACTACTGAAAACGTCCACTTTTTCATTTGTAATTATGGCATGCCAATACTACTTTTAATTTGATTTGATGAGGATCCCTATATATTTGTAGAAGGGACTGCTTTGACCAATAATGCAGATACTACTTCTTTCTGCAAGAGGTGAAGGGATTGTTTTAAAATAGCCCTTTCACACATAAGTAGACAAAATAATTGAAATAAAAACTGATTATATAAGACTACTAAGTAACCCATTTGTCATCAAACCATCTGTTACCAGCCAATTTGGTCAATTCACTAAAACGAATTGCCTCATTACATTTAGCACAAATTGTGAGAAGCATGAAGCTTTAACATTGTAAGGCAACAGAAAACCTTCCTTCCCTACAGAAAAGTTCCTAGTTGCCTAGAAAAATCAGTCAGCAGCACAGGCTGTTCAGTAGATCATTTACTCCATCTTTTGGCAGAAGAAAGGACTGCAATGCTATTGGGTTCTTCCTCCCTCAGTCCAACTGTTGGAAACCCAGGCTGCTGTAGGTGCAAAAGGCCTTATGGCATTGCTTGTACAAGCTGAAAGCTTATCATTGAGTATCTCACATTTAGAAAATAAAATCAGATGTCCAACAGTTATGCCTTGCATAAAGAGCACCATGTCTCAGCTAAGAACTTCATGCAATTGTGAACTGGAAGCAACTGCAAGTTTCCAGGCTCCAGCCTGGTAAGTCCCCAGAGGTCTCTGCCCTCACTGAAATTTCCAAAAATTATTGCCAACACAATTCATTTGAATACCAAGATCCATCACAAAAATAAGACAATCAGAACATCTTTAAAGGCACCTTGAAAAACATTAAAATATTACATATGAAGAAAGCAGCCTCATTCTTTATTAATTGGTAATATTTCCTGGGGGCAGTGGGAGGAATAATATTCAATAATAATACTCTCAATAATATTTGAGAAGTCCTGGCAGTCAGGTGAAGCTCTTAGTGACTGGAAGAAGGGACATGCTACACCTATATTTAAAAAGGGTAGAAAGAAGGACCCTGGGAACTACTGACCTCACCTCTGTGCCTGGGAAGATCATGGAGCAGATTCTCCTAGAAGGTCTGATAAGGCACATGGAGGACAGGAAGGTGATCAAGAACAGCCAGCATGGCTTCACTAAGGGGAAATCCTGCCTGACAATCCTAGTGGCTTTCTACAACAGAGTGACTGCATCCGTGGACAAAGGACGACCTACAGAAAACATTGCACAGCCCCACAGGTATTGCCAGTAAGTAGCAAAGAATACGCTTGCAAATGGAAATCACAAATAATAGCTATAATAGCTCAGTTAAATCATTCAACTGTGCTTAATTTTGAGTCACATAAAAAATTGTATCTTCATACTCAGAAGTAAACAAAACTACAAGCAAGCTAATAATCTCTTCATTATTATATGTCATCAAACATTAACTAAATTAATTCCACATTTTTATGCTGGAAGATACAGACAGTAAAATCTACAGGAGAAATTAAAAAGAACCTAAGACCTGGGAAAGATAACCATAGAAGGAGGAATCTGACAACTGGCAACGAGGTTCAGTGCTACACAAACACAGCTATTGAAAGGGCAGCATATGCAGGCAGAGTGGAGGGGAGAGCTACAAAGGAGATGGGGGAAAGGAAAGGGGGGAAAGCAACAGAAAATAATACACAGCAGTATATCAGGTTAGTGTCATTAAAAAACTCCACAACTGGGCTGAAACAGAAGTGAGGTGATAAACGGCACTGAGATGCTACATGATTACAAACAGGCAAGGAAATACTCTCAAATTTGCAAATCATGGAGTGAAATGCCTCCTCCAGTTAGGGAAAGATCAACACAATTTCAAAATATGCAGTTATCTAAGGGAAAGGCAGGCATATATTCCACACACACACACACCACCGGAAGTATTTAGTTTTTACTACTAGGAGTCATTGATGTGAGCTAGCTCCTCAGTATCTGGTTCATCACCACTTGCTGATGCCATGTCCTTCACAAAAAGCCTTTTTACGTGTTACTTTGGTTAAATGGAAAGTCATTGAAAACTCCATTACGCTGTGCTTAGAATGAGAAAGTTCATCTATTGACTGTGAGAAATATTTCTGTCATTTCTCAACTTTGCATTTCATTTCCAGTTAGGAGCTCCAAAGGGCAGGTTTAATCAGAAAGCCTGACTGGCAGCATCTGCCAAGACAATACATCCTTATGGAGCCAATGAATAACACCTGTCCCTTTTAAACTGGGTTTATGCATCAGAAGAGCTTTGGAAATACCTATAGTACATTAAAATTCTTAATCAGTAAATGGAAAGGGGAACAAATTTTTCCATCATAGACTTCCATCTATATAATCTACAGTATGTTCTGTATCTTTACGTAGGCTAATCTTACTGCCTCTTAAAAACACAAAGGCTTTGTTGTCACTTCCATAGAGATTTCTATTCCAGATAAATTTAAATAAGGAACAAATTAGAAGACTATAATTTAGGAAAAATTCCTGCCAACTGTTGCATTTTTACCACACGCCAACTGTACATGGCTAACTTCTCTTACCTCTTCATCTTTTTTCATGCCTTTCAGATTCTTGTAATTCTTTCCCATTCTTGCACTCATTTAGCAAATGGCTATACAATCATCTGTTGCTGGGTTGCATACAACTAAGACAGATATTCCGGAGCCAGTATGCAAACCTACCAAGCAAAGGCTGTCTGATAAAACATTTCTTTGATAGCTTAACTGCTCTCTTCCCATCTTCTTCCATTCTTGTCCATTTTGGGGAAAGAAGAATTGCTTTTGTGACAGCATCACATCATGAGCGCCTCCTGGTATGAGCTTCAGCACATCCTCCATCTTCTAATTTGGGAAAGCAGTTGACTGTCATGAGGGACCCTGAATGTGGTCTAAGATAGAAGAAACATCTCTTCATCCAAGGATGAAACCATTTTATGCCAGTCAAAAATGTATTAGGTACCTAAAAAGTAGGAAGTAGAAATGGACTTTTACATACACTGCACATGAGGTCCAAACCTATTCCTTTAAGAAGCCAGACCCGCACTTGGGAAAGCAACATGAAGGGGTAGGTGTGTATCCAACCACCCTGGTAAAGAACATACATTTTCATAAGAAACAAGGTCAGGAAACAATGTAAGCTTCCTCAAGAGAGAAGAAATGGTATGTTATAAAAGGGTATCAAATGCATAACAGATTCACTTAAGTTCAAAATCCTTCTTTTATAACTATCTTTTTATACCTGATGACTATCAGTTTGGCTCTTTAAATAATATATATCCTAAAGAAAACAGACTCATCTAGTTCTTGGGTTCTATGAAAATAATAAACCGTTGGTAGTCGAATTTGAAACTAAGTAACTCCTTCTTCTCTAATATGCATATACAAAAAAGTCAATTCAACCTCTCTTCAGTAGCTGTGATATAGCAACAGCCCTGCTTTATGACAAAAAAAAAAAAGAAATTAGAAGAACCTTGAAGGGAAAAGATAAATTTATTAAATATTTTGGTACATGCACCCTACAATATGAATCACCCAAGTCACACCTTCAGGGAAAAAAAAAATTCCTAAGAGAAACCAAATACTTACCACAATTCATTTTGTATTTCAAAGCCATCATACCAAAGTTGTGAAGAAATGTTTTGGGTTGACGAATTGAATACTGAGCCATTCCTTTCCTTTCTACATATATAAATACCAAATAGAGTGAGAGTGCAATTGTGCAAAACAAGGACAAGCTATTCTAAGCATACAGAAAGTGTCAAGATGATAAAACACATAAGCACAGAATTAAATCAAACTTAATGGCCACAAGCTAGTTTTTAACTTACTTGCATTTCTCTTTTCTTTCCATTTTTCCACCTAGCCTGCTCAGCTAATAAAATTGCCATTATAAGTGAGAAGCAAAGGCACGATTCAATGCTACATCAATTATTATGACTTTATTGTGACACACTAGTATTCAGCTGATCCCAGAAGGCTATACTGATGCCTTGGATGCAATTAATTTCTGATTGATCTAACTCACTCCAGTACTGCATGTAAAGTGTTCATAGACATTTGAATAATTATATGTAGGAAATTACTACACAGAGATCATTTGAAATTAATTGCCAAGTTATTTTAGTAAATGTAATAGACCATTCTAGTCCTATTGTGGTAACAATTATGTAATTGCTTTACAAAGTAAACTAATGAAATAAATGAACTCTGACTAATATGTGGCATAACAGGGCTGAAAAAGTGAAATGACACTGTGGATTTCTTATCTGCCTCTACAGGGTTGGGGTTGGAGAGTTAACTTTACCTTTGCAGAACTGAGTATCAGAAGAATAACCTCATAGTAAGGTTTTAGTTTCACTGGCTGCAGGTGACCTTATGGGCATAAACCTTTGAAAGCACTGATAGAAGGCAACTATTTAATACCTTAAATGTTTGCAAAACCTGAAGATGAAGAAACTTTCATTATCACAAGGGGTTGCCAGAGTTTATTTGTGCGTGTGCTGAGTTTTTCTCAGGACTGCGTTATCACTTAGCACCACCTCCTACATACAGAAAGTGAATTTTACATTTTGAGCTGCTGGATATTGCCCAGTTAAGTCACACAACATATTCAGTTTACAGGAGAGCTTTGACTTTAACAATTAAGACTTTCAGTTGAGTCAGTTAATGGAAAGATTGAGGAGTTGGCTTTTAGCAAGAGGAATAAGAGTTTGAAGCTCTGCAAGTGAGGACCCAGGGAAAGCAACTGCTAAGCTAAAGCAAACCAGACACAAAAGGGTTTTTTTACTAGCACAGGAGAAAGGTGCTCATTTCTGGAGGCTGACTACAACTGCAGTCCCTGACTCTCCCTACGAGCACTACATCCGAATTTCAAATCGCTACTCTGAAGTATAGAAACATGGTGCTGTGAGACATTCAGTAGGGTCAGTAGTCCAGGGCGCTGCAGGTGCCAATACAGTCACTGTAAAACATTTCTCTTAACTCTGAGCCTTGCCTCCAAGGATGTCAGAACCCTACTTGCCCTCAGCAATTGTTCACTAGAAACTACAATTTAAAATTATTATTAAAAAAAAACAGAAAAAGACATCATGAAACAGAAAATACTTACTATTCATGTGTTACATTTTTTTATTGCAGATAATTTCTTTTTATAGATGAAGTTCCCTGATAATTATCTTCTTTAAAATCAAATCTTTTTTTAATGTTAAGAGTGACTGGATCAGCTGAAGTCCCACATGAGAAATTCACACACACAAACTCACAAACAGCATAGGAACCAAATCTACAAAATGCTGACCTCTACTCCTACTCTGTTAACAAAGAACAGACAGGTACAGCGAACTGTCTTAGCAACTGCTCCAAGACCTGACAACTTGCACCATCGTTAGACTGCTTAGGGAATTTATTTCAGCTCCTGTTTTAGTCATAAGCTCCCAGCTATGCTGCAGTAGACTATTTTGGCAGGCATAAAGCAGGAGGAAAAGAAGGCCTAAGAGAAGCAGCATTCTACAGAGGGGAAAGAGACAAACCAGGGAGTAAGCAACAAAAAGAAGGTAAGTCTCGCTTCTGAGACTGTTTTGGCAAAAAACAGGAAAATGTGGAGCATCATTTTGGATTCTCTCTCTAGGTAGATATACCTAGATCAACTCTGTGGAAATCAAACACAGCAGTATCTCCGTGAATCCCAGCAAGCACTACCAGGCATAAACAAATGAATAGCCTAGTCCCCCACTAAATCTCATCTGTCTTTACAGGACTAGAACTTATTTGCTGTATTATGTACAGATTTTAAAAGGAATGTATTCTTTACATGTTTCTTCTCAAAAACTTTTTTCATGTGGATTAATTTTGGGCAGACAGTTTGAAGATTTTAATCACCATGCAGGACATGTAATTTACAGGGAACCACCCCTCCTGTAGACTGTCAGAAGCTGTGGTTGGTGGGACTTTGATAAGAGTTTAGAGATAATCAACAAACTTACTACATTTCATGTGTGACTTACTATTTATAATATTTTTAAATCATAGAATTGTTTTGGTTGGAAGAGACCTTTAAGATCAGAGTCCAGCCACTAACCCAGTACTGCCAGGTCACCACTAAACCATCTCCCTCAGCACCATATCGCCTTTTGAATCCCTCAGTGCAAAAGAATTAATTTATAATGTGGTAGAGACAAACTGAAAAATCCCAGAAACTCCCTTGTGTCTGGCACGCAAAGGCAAATTACGCCAAGCAAGAGGTAAGAAGCTATCAGCTACAACTAGCCCAAGAAAGCGTGTTACAAGAACCATAGTCACTTCACATTAGCAATGGGGTGAAGATCATTAATCCAAGTCAAGTACAGTGTGTACGGGTTGGCCCTTAATGTCTCATATGGATTGTATTAGCTAAAAATGGAATCTAAGAGCAAATGTAAGTGATTACAGGAGTTTAAGAAACCTTAGGCACATGCGTCCAGAACGCTGGCTGTAAAATCACTGGCAACTACTGAAAACACAGTAAGGAAAAAACATGAGTTGTGGAGATGCGAGGTGGAAATTCTATCACAAAGAAACAGCTCCACATTATGCTTGAGCAGCATGAGTATTTTGTTCAAGCTTAAATTCCAGACATACTTCTAGGGGAAGTCCAGCTAGCGCAAACCATACAACCATGGTCAAAAAGGCATCATTACAGCATCTCTGCTCTGGAGTTACTTTTTTCCACTCCAGTGTTCACAGTATTACTGGTGGTAATAACTATACTCTCCACAAAACAGATGCTGTATCATGACCTTTTTACTTTTCCAGGCTGAATTCAATGTCAGCAGTGAATTTTCTAGTGACAAAACAATGTTATGTTCAGCCGCAGTATTTTTCCACCTAATTCACAAATGCAGAGGGGAAAAAAAAAATATCCAAACAAGCAATTAGAACCCTTCATAAATTGTTCAAAGTTATGAGAAAACTAGTTTTAGGTGGTATATATCAATTCAGGTGACAGACACTTTTCCAATAACAAATGGATTATTTGCTTAACACCTCCTGGCTTTGATCCTTTCTTTTTCAGACTACTTCAGCACCACATGATTTGTAAAACTTATGAACTGAAATTCATGCCCAAAATAGGAAGGCATTTTTAAAATAATTAAGTCTTTGCTGCTTCTTTTCTGTGACCAGATGAACACTTTCCTACCTTGAACACAAACATTTAAGTCCAGAACTAGGTTGTGAAGTGCAACTGATGGTATCTAAATCTTGTTCTGAATTGCTATACACAGACTTTCCTCAAATACACTACTCAGCTGAAGGATAAGCTGGAACATGCAGGGAAGCATTTCACAGTTCAGAGAACAGAAAAGATCTCTTTGGGGTCCCATGGCCCAAGAGACTTGAAGGAAAACACAGATGGCATCAAGAGAGCAGAGTGGGAACAAAGATAGGTAATACATATAACCAGGTGCCATGGCCCATCAGGAGCAGCAGGGCACTGTTCCCTTCAGCCCCTCCTTTGTCTCATCCCGACTTTGTAAAAGTTGTCACAACCACAAAGATCCTGCATGCCCTGCCACAGAGAACAAACAACAAGGACACAGAAAATAAACCACACCAGTTTACAAATTATTTGAGGCAAATATGCAATTATCTCTGTCCTTCCATAAGAAATGGCCTCCAGAAGGTACTTGGCAGCACTGCTACTTTAAAAATATTTATGAATACCTCAGCACAAACTGATGGTTCATACTTGCTGTGTAGTAACAGAAACATCTCATTTGGTCTATGATGTTCTAACACACGTTTGTTTGACACGGTATACACCATCAGGGTGAAATGTATTTCACAGTCATTGCATGTTGCCATAACCTATACAAATACCAGTAGTTTGTGATGGCAATAAATGGCATAGAAATTGATCGAGGTTTTGACATTTGGAAACAATTATTCCTGTTAGTGGCCAGATGACTTATTGATAACTGAGATACAGCATCAAAATGTTATTAATAGCAATGTCAAAGACTAAGGGTAATTGCACATAACAACTTGCTCATGTTCAGCATGAGCAGCTATAACTTACATTTGTTCTTGTTTTCTTTTTAGGACTGTAAAGATCATTTAACTTTTTTCCTTTCCTAAAGCTTGTTTGTATCAAAGGGATGCCTTCAGCTAATATTCTATGTAACTACATGTTACATGTCATCACTACTGCTTGGCCTTTCTAATGATAGAGAAATGCTATGTTATTGTTGAAGAAAAATTAGTGTTGCTATTGGTATAATTTAATTTGATGAAGCTATCCATCAAGCCAGCCTCCCACCTTTGTAAAGCATTAATGTATCCAGACAGCAAACTTCTTACTCTAACATTTTTTGCTAATATTCTAGAATCATCTTGTTTTCTTGGCACAGCCTCATTGCAGAATTCTTGCACAGACACATTTTCTTTTGTGGTTAAGATGTCTGATACTGTTACTAAACTACAAGTATCTCTACTGTTCTTTCCTTTTACAGTCAGTTTTATCAATAGTAATTATATTTATCAACTGAAATTGTGGTTAACATTGAAAATATTACACAGATACACATGCAAGGGGAAGGAGAGAGCAAGCTTTTGTTACCAGACACACACACCTCTTACAATACTTACCTGTACAATCTTCCTTCAATGTTCTATCCCAGTTTGATTGCATTATTTCAGTAGTAACTGTTCCTTCATAGACACATTAAATCCCACAATTCCCTGAACTCCTTATCAAAGTACTGTCAGTATTTAGTGTTGCACTGTTTCAAACCTTATCCCTTCTGTTTTATTCACCACTCCTGAAGTCCCTCTATAGTTACACACTTGCTTGAAGGGACATTAATAAAATCAACATCATCCTCACTACGCTGAGCTACTTCTGTTCAAGCCAGTAATGCCTGGAGCATCATCTTGTAAACTAAATGGTAAGAACTTAGTAATTTAACGGCCATTATATGTTTTTGATTCATTTTAACTGAAATGGATTAAATCACTTCTTCCAAGATGGGTCTATCTTTTGTTTTGGTCTGTTGTTCCTTTTATTTCTTCCCAATACATTGCACAACCAGCTTTTTCTGCAAATACAGCCAGGCTGGACCTTTTCACACATATATAGTCCTGTACAATCCCTGGGGATTGAGCCACATGTCCCCAAAGGGTGTTAGTGTTGTATCATTCCCTAAGCACATGCTTTTCTTTCCCAATACTCATCATAGAATCATAGAAGGGTAGGGGTTGGAAGATAGAGTGAAACCCCACTGCCAGCGCAGGATCACCCAGGGCTGGCCACACAGGAACAGATCCAGGGGGGTTTTGAAAGTCTGCAGAGAAGACGACTCCACAGCCTCTCTAGAGAGCTTATTCCAGGGCTCCATCACTCTCACAGTGAATAAGTTTTTCCTCATGTTGTGGTGGAACTCAACTCCCTTGTTCCAGTTTGTGACCATTATCCCATAACCTATCACAGAGCACCACTGAAGAGAGATTATCCCCTTCTACTTGACACCATTTAGCAATAGTTTGTCAAATCAATTCCAGATTGGCTGATTTCAAATCCACATTTTCTTACCCTAGAGAGACTACCCTTTTCCTAACTGTAATATACTAGTCAAACTGGTTGCAGGTCTCCACAAGGCTCATATTGCAGCAACCTTAACGTAGCCTTACATGTAATTCTCCCCTGACAGATTGCAAATAGTTTTCCAGCCTTCCTCCACACATCTTCAGCCACAAAAACTTCCCACTCCCATTGCACAGTAGCTTTCAGATGACCTATATGCCTAAAATTTTTCTCTGGATGGGGAGAAAGTTCTTCCCTCTTCTCCCAACCTGGTTAGCAGTTAGCCCCAGCACAATACTAAGTAAGTACCTTGAACACCCAGTTACCAAACCTGTATACTGTGCAGTTGTTTTCAGTTTGTTATTCTGCTTTTCTGCTTTCAATCTCTGGCTACACACTCAAGAGTTTTATATGCAGTGACAGAAATGCATTCAGAGATGGAAGAAACTCAGACCAAAGATCTTTCCTCAGAGACACACTATGGTCTTTGCACATATACTGTACTCTACCTCATTTCCCTTCTTCCTTTCCTCATACTGTAACATCTCCCCAACCCCCAAGAGACTGCTAGAAGTCATTACCCAAACAAGAGAAGGCACGTGAGTGAGAAGGCACGTGAGTGCACTTTATGGTATTCATTTTATAGTATTATTTCAAAAAAACCTTTCCATTAGGAAAACGTTAGTACTGCCAAGTCAAGCATATAAAACTCAGAAGACACAAATTTTTCTGTGCAACCTTAGTTTGCTCCCTCCTCACTCCCTGCTGCCTGACCTTGCAAGTAGGCCATAACATAACCTTCTGCCAGCTGGCCAAAACATTCCTCATTCCACCCCAGTGCAGGACTCTGGTGACCCACAGCATTTTTACATAGACTGCTTGATTTTTCCAGCAATTAAAGAAAAGCAGTTATCTACATACAGGACAAACCGAACATCAAAAAAAAAAAAAGAAACGGAAGATATTCACAAGTGATCACAAGGCTTTATCTCACAGGCGGTGCACAAGTAAGCCTCAGCTGCTCTTTGAGACACAAGCAAGTCTCTTTTGAACAGTATCAATGCACCGTTTCACACTCCTCTGCTGCCCAAGAAAGAGAGTCTGAAATACTCTCGCATTTAAGAAAGTTAAGAGCAAATCTCTACAGTCTTCTCCCAAGCTCTGGTACATTCCTCCCTTTTTGAAGTGCTCTCGGAAGTGCACTACAAAACAAAACATGATTCTTGTTTACTAACAGATTACATACAGTTTATCTGTGTTTAAGAACTGCTCTCAGTTTTTTCTACTTGACAAAGTTTTAATTATTTCAGTCTTAAACTGAAATAATCACAGATCCATGCTTGTCCTCCTGATTATGTTCCTTTCTACTTTCTCAGTTCAGTGATAAGGTATAGAACCAGAGAAACTTTGGAATTACATCACCCTGAAGACAGATTATCTGTGAATCACAAAAACTACCTAGCAAATCAGCACACAGACCTCTATTAAATGCTTGCTTACTATAACCAAACAGGAAGTCTGGCAAAACAAAACACAGAATTGTTTTACTTTTCCCCCACAATTACACCAGGAAAACCAACTATCCTACCCTAGCTGCCCTAGAGTCTGTGAATGAAGCTCCCTATAGCAGTGTGCAGTTACAGACATCCCAACTGGGAAGACTTCATTCCTCCTTTTAGATCACAGCAAGGTACTGCATGAACCACAGTTCAGATCCATAAACTGAAGAGCACAAGCAGTGCTTTGTGGAAGCAATCCAAAATGCAACAGAGATAACCACTTCCTATCAAGTGTTTAGATCTACCAGCTACTAATGCTTTTGAGTATGCCTTGCACTTAGCTTCCATGGCCCAGCTGTACATCAGATGTGGAGGGCTTCAAACTTCATTTTAAGCTTCTAAAGAAAATTAATTGCATTTACATAGCACTACCAGAATGTAAATTAGCTCTATATTTTGTGCCAAGCAAAATCACTACATCTCAACAGATCCACTGATGCAATCATGTGGTTCAAAAAGCCTCAGGTCTTCTCTCTTCAGTATCATCTTTAAAATAAGGGTAATTAAAGGACAAAAAAGTATGATGTTCAAACACTGAGAAATATGAAGTCCATACAATTTCCAAGTTTAGATTTAAGCATTATCCAAAAGCTACCAAATTAGGACTAGCTGCTCTCAAGGTACTCACACTGACAATCCTTTATATGAACAAGTGAGCATATCTTACAGGTGCTAAACTGTGGCCAACATTCAAGCTTACACCTATTAGTTTTCAAACCTACTAAAGCAGATGAACCACTACAGTAAAAGCTTTAACTCCTAATTTCACCAAAAAAAAAAAAAAAGTATGCAACCAGCCTCCCACTTCTTTACACACAAGTTAAAATATTTACAATACTAGAAAAGAATAAACAGTTCAACAATTGGTTAGTACCCAAGACTAATAGTGTCAGCTGCAGCACAATTCAGCTAACAAACTTCACTGAATATCAAGTTTAGACACTTAAATAGTTTGTATCACAACAACAAATTGTTTAAAAGCAACCAAAGATTCATACAAAACCATCCAATCCATACAAACATGTTATTCAACAAAAGCAAAGAGGACTATAATAATACTACTACTTACATAAATTTCTACAGTAAATTTTCTCAATGTGTTTGATAGGAAATAATGTATAAATTTCTAGATTGGTAATTTATACATAAAATATGCTAGAAAATCCAATTAAATTTAAGCATCAGCTGTACCAAAGATACAAATAACACTCCAAAAAGCTTCAACTGGAAGAAAAAACCCCAAAGTGTATGTGAAATAAATTCCATTTGGTATTATCCTATTATATAACAGTTGTATCTTAGAGTTGTTTCAGTGTCATTCATTCAACAACTAAAAAAAAACCCTCATCACATGATGTATGGAATTTTAACTGTTTAATTCTCCTTTGACTTAAACTAAAGGATTACAGAGAAACACTGAAGAGCAGCTTCAAGAAATTTATAAACAAGCATACCATCGTGCTTTTAACAGACTGGCAGAACTGCAAACAAAAGGGAATTTTGGTCAAGTTCAATCTCAACTTTGTCCCTGAGTTTGACAGAGTTTGCTTCTTTATAAAAAAAGCAATTAACAGTTTTCACACTAATGATCACACAGATAAATAAGAAAGCAGGAGACAGCTTCATAGATCTATACTTCCTGTCCCTCCTTGCTGTTTCCTGACACATAAATTATATTATAAAAAAAAAAACAAACAAACAAAACCACAACAAACCCACAAACCCCACTGCTCACAGAGCAAGTTTAAGAGAGGAATTTATCCTTAACTTGCAAGTGAACAATGATTAAGCCACCTTAAATGTCTTCCCGATTCATATGAAACAGTATTTTCACCTGTTGAGATGCAACCCTTTTCAAAAAGCTTTTCAAAAAGACAACGTAGAAAAGAAGCATTTAAAAGGCAGAGAACTACCAAATTCACTCAGCAGGGCAGAATAAGGTAGAGAGTAGCAGTAGTAATGTAGAGAACAACAGTAGCCAGACACTGATAGTAGAACGCATTTCGCTTTGTGAGCTCTGCTTACCAGGACAAACTCCATACTGCCATCACAGTGAAGTAATTTAAGCAGTCTGAGGATCTCAGGAATTGCTACATAATCAAGCTAAAAGCTTTTGACTGTACATATCTGACCACGCATTTTTCATCACTTGACATTTTTTGGTCCATCCAAACACCCCAAGGAAACCTTGATCATTATAAACCTGCCACTTGTAAGTTCTGAAATGGCCAAGTTCATATTTTAGACAAACAATAGAATACACCATTAGTAAACCTAAACCAGTAGCCTAGCATCTTGTTTTACAACTTCTGAATGTCCAAATTTCCAACAACTTAAAGCCCCAACAACACAAATGTTAAGATTGAACAATTAAAGGACTAAGACATGAGGAAACAAAGATACATTTTCTATCCAATAACAGAAGCTTCAATATGCATAAATACTTGAAAGAAATAATGCTAACATTTGATTTCACAGATAAGACAACAATCATTTTTATCAAGTAATTTTGTTCATGTTGGCATTTAAAATCTCAGACAAAACCAATGAACGATGGAGTCAAAGTAAGAAGCTTTATGATTAACCTTTTATGATTAACTGGACCTTCAGCCGTCAGCGTGATTGTACTTAACACATTCTGTAAACCACTGCTCAATCCCCCTTTTTTCTTTTAGCTAAGGCTTCAGAGTGTTTGACAAGTTAATTGATGCCTTCACAGATGAATGATATATGGAATGAAATAATCTTACATAACTCGTATGGACACATGCTGTGTATGCCATTAATTTACTTGTAAACACCAGATCTTTCTGTTCACTGCTTTACACTTCAAAATGCTGACAACTCAATGTCCCTGCACCACACTGTGTTGTACTGCAGGAACAGTTATATTGCTACCGGTCCTTGCTCTAGTGCTTTCTTCAGCTTTTGTTTTGTGGGTTTTCATTTTTGGGTTTGATTTTTTTGGTCAGACCATTTATTTTCTAACCAGTTAAGTGGCCCTTCATTTCAAATAAGAGCACTCCGAATTACATCTTAAGATGTAAGCCATCTGATGCCTCCATATACGTACTGCCTGTGGTAAGAATGGGAGCGTTCTCCGTAAAATTTAACTAGGTTTTGTCAGAAGAACATATCTTAGATCTTCATTCATTACCAAATAGGCTGTTTAAAGAAAAGCTTAGTAAAGAATATTGCATAAAGAGAAAATTACTCAACTCTCTTTCACTGTACTGACCAGTGAAAGACAAAACAATATTCAGTTGGCAATTTTTTGCATTGCCACTCCCTTATGAATGCTTCCAATAAACACATGTGGAAACATTTTTCCTTACAGGTCTTATGCAAAAAAATACAGCCTTTTACTTCAAGCACATACAAGAACTGTTCTGCACAGGAGCATTTCACGTTCCTTTCTTCATATACTGGGAGAGGAAATGGCTTCTGACAAAGTGGATCAGCTTAGTCTCTGTGCAGAACATCGTAACGATGGTTGCTGCAAAGCACAGAGCCCCTGTGCTGATGTGAACCAGCCTTCCCATCCAACCCTTATCGCAGCAGAACACCACCTACAGAGGAAACAAGCAATTGCAGGAAAACTAGTCAGCATAAAGTAGATTTATTGTCACAATAAAAAATAAGGTCCAACACATCTCTTGACCATGCTACCATCATGTCAAGCTGGGTACAGTTTTGCCACATGCACTGATCCTAGAATAAATCACCTTTAGCAGTCACAACACTTGGTTGCTTAAGAAAACTGTCAGCAAAATAGGAGCATTCAGTAGCTATCTGGTAAATGCAGAAGTTATTATTGTGTGGCATGCAGAACATTCGTATGTTCATTCAGGCATTAGAAAAACTCTGCTGGTTCTATCATGCAAGCCTGCTATTTTGCAGCAATATATTATGTTTTTTTTTAACAAAACCTCACTGGAAATCTCCCATTCCAAAACAGAATAAATTTCCAATCTGTCATTTTTTTCTATGTTGCGCCACCTCCATTATAATTAGACTGCGCAATTACTATCCTATAGTCTGAATAAACATGATTAATGTGATCTCATCAGTGTTGCCTATGTTCTTGTTTTGGTTGTTTTTTTAATTTTTTTTTTAATTACAGAATTTTTAACATGCTTCTTTATGCTACTGCAAAATTTCAGATTACTTAAGAACTACAGACATGGATTCATCTACAGACAGCAATGTGTTGTGTTTTATTTTATTTGTCCAATACACCTTCTACAGGTGGCAGAGAACTGCAAAAAAGATAAAACCTCACAATATTTTATCTTGCCTTGCCTGTAATGCAAGTCTTCCAGCCTATCCTCGTAAGCCTATTTTTGCTAACAGTATTTTTCAGCTTGTGGACACAAAGACATTTGACATTAACTTTCACAGTGCAAAACCAATCTGCTTACCTCTGAGAAACCAGTGATTACTCCACTTATGATGTAAACAAGTACCAAAAATGGTGAGGGAAGCAAGCCTGTCAAAGGTCTGTAAGTGCTTTCTTTGAAGAAATCATAGATATAGTGGATGCTGTGAGCTATTCGAATGCCCATGTTAAAGCAGTTGGCAAGGATAAAGCCTATACTGCTATACCAGCGGGTCAAGAAATAAGAGATGCACAGAAATGTGAAGGACAAGGCCAGCATAATGAAATTGTACCTACAAAGAAAAAGAAACAACTTAATGTATGCGGTTACCAACTTACCTTTGTATTTTACTAAGTTAACTTTGAAGAAATACCATGATTTCTTTTCTAAAAATAAGAAACAGAGATTCCCTTGCCATCTTCTACTGAAAGAAGATAAATTTGAGAACTGAGATGTTAATAAAAAAATAATTGAAATAATGGAAAAATCCATCAAATTAAACCAAGTACTACATTATCTGAAGGAAATTTTAGTTCACTAATCAGGTCTATACTCATATCAGGAAGTCTAATTCAGTACCAGTAATTAGTAATATAAAAACTTGTAGAATTTTTACTATTTTAGGTATGTATTAAAAAAGAAAAAAAATGCTCAACAAAAAGATGAAGCTTTTAGTTCCTGCTCCAAACAGTGGCTTTGAAATCAAGTTCACACTGTAAAGAGATCAAAAAAAGCAGACCTCAGTGAAATGAATTTGGAAAGACCTTGTTAGTGACAGTTTCCACCTAAGTGAAAAAATCTTGATGGTAGCACTGGGAAGGCAACCAGGCTTCAAAGTCAATAAACCAGGATGAACAAAGTGAATCAAGAAATAATCCAGGCTGGAAGGGATCTCAGGAAGCCATCTGGTGCTACCTCCTGCTTAAAGTAGATAAACCACCAGACCCACAATTTAGATCATTCAGAAGTGTACCTGATATACTGTAACTGTACATGAAAATTTCTAACTGTTGCAAAATTTTGATGAGTTTTAAGTGATAGCCTGTCTTAAAAAGTATAACTTCAAGCACATATGTACAGAAAACAAGACTCTCATTTAAATTACTTTCCCAGTTAGTGATGTACCAAAAGCTAATTTAAAAATCTTTCTATTTATACATTTCTGACCTTTTTACCCAAACACTTGAACACTGCTAAAGCTTCTACATCTAAATGTAGATACAGACAGCTAAATAAGGATTTGGT
Organism: Chloroceryle amazona; assembly: GCA_027560015.1. NCBI lineage: Eukaryota > Metazoa > Chordata > Aves > Coraciiformes > Cerylidae > Chloroceryle > Chloroceryle amazona. Next base: position 9,932 of record JANHFX010023608.1, on the reverse strand, counting down.
TTTCAGTGGGACAGAATATTTTTTTGCTCATTATGAAGAGTTTGCTGCATTTGAAAAGTCATTACAAATAAATTTTTAAGAAGATTAATGTTTATCAACAAATACAAGCCTGTGAAAACAAAACCTAGTGCACGTTTGTTTGTCCATCTGTTGCATCTGGTTCTGGAGACAAGAAACGCAGTTCTTAAAGTGGCTGCAGAATGAAAATTGCTCTTTGGAAAAAAAAGCATTTCCACACACATAGCCATGCAGAAAAATTGCTCTGTTCATGTACTGAACTCAAGTAAGCCATAAACGGATTAATTACAGGAATATTCTGGGGACACAATTTCCTACCTGTCCACCTCTTCTTCGCACATCAAAGCAAATGTAAAACATTCTGTTACTCCATTGATAGCAAGAAATAGGACATACAAAGAGTAACATCGGAGGAGATCTGGTCCTAAAAAACACAACAGAATGATAGGTAGATTATTTCTTTTATAAAACTGCATTGTTTCTACACTCTCTGATAATAAGAGATAAAGATTGTAATGTTATCACCAATAAGGGAAACTTCAGTTCATTTGAACAAGTCTAGATATCTTGACAAGAAACCAAATGAACAAGGAGAAAAAAAAACAACCAAAAAAAAAAAAATCCCTACTCAGGAATAACAATTACAAAAAAGGTAACTATAAAAAAGTATTTTAGTAAAAAGGGATTTCTCAATTAAAAATTAGTATTTATCATAATCCAAATCATCTGTTACTTGTGAGTCACTTGACTTGCATCCACATTCCTAAATACAGTTCTTCTCCATCAAGTAAGCCTGTCTACAAGATGAGGCCCAACACCCATTCTTGAACAGAAGGGACAGAAAACATTTTCTTCATAAAAACAGTTGGCTGCTGGGGTCCAGAATGACAATTTTTCACATTTGCTTTTAAAATTAGAAGATCTGATAAAACAAGCAGCTAAAGAACTCAAAACAATATGCAGAAGTTATTGACATTTTTTCTCGTTTACAAACATAAGATTTTCTTAAAAATCACTATACGAATCAAGCACCAGCTTCCAAATGACATGCAAATGTCCAAAGCAAAAATATCTAAATGCTTATTTAAAAATAGAAAAGCACCCATGAGGTTAGAATATATTAAATTATCTTAATGCTGAATAAGGTAATTGCAATCTATTTTAATACCTAACAAGCAACATTCCACGGTTGTGGTTTGAAGGCATAGAACTCTGACAAGTGCAACTGTCTACGCACAATATACCGTCACATGCTTTCACCCTTGTTGGAACCTTGTCTTAATTACAATAGATGTGAAATGGAAAAATGCGAGCTAGACCTCTCCCAAAATGGCACAAGGGTATAGTTTCCAGACAGAATTGCACAGAAAAAAAAAGGTCCTCTGAGAAGCTGCTAGATCTTCACCCAAGACAGATTAGCTAGGAAATGAGCCATTACCAAGCCATGAGGGCTCAGCTACTGAAAGCAGGTTTTTTTCTACATGAAGCTAGTGTAGGTTAACTAACAAACCACTGCAAGAACTCAAGAAAACTCCAGGCTAGAATTTGTGTGGTTTAAGCTTCAAGAAGGAATTGAGTGAACCTCTACTTCCTCTCCTGAAAATCTAAGTCTACCTACAAACTCCTTAACTGCTTCTGTGGAAGGATTTGTAAAGTTTATCCCTCAGTACGTACAACTATAACAAGACTGGTACCATTGTATGGCTTAGCACTATTAAGAAAAGGAAGTATTACTGCTTCTATGCTAAAACTACTACTACTTCTTGGATTCCAAGTTGTTGAATGGATTAGGGGGCGAAGCAGGGGGGGTGTGTTGTTATTTTAAGCAGCTGAAGTTAGCAATTTTACATCTTGGAGAAGTCAAAAAATCCTTTAAAGTCTTCTTATCCAACCATGAGAAACTGCAGTAAAGGGAGAACCCCAAACCTGATCATACATATTTAGAGCTCTTCAGTATATTTTAGTTAAAGGTGCCCATATATTAAACATGCTATTACAAAAGCATGACCTCTGGATTCAGCCAAGCTAAGTAACTGATTTAAATAGCAGTTTTACAGAAAAAAAAAAAAACAAGCCTGCTGATTTATGAAAGAATTCATAACAGCTGCTTCTTTGCTAGCTCTGTAAATCTTTACCTGTTCCAGAACTGAGCACTGATCCTCCATAAATACCCAAAGCCAGTTGGGAATAGGCATAGCCAAAAACCGTGATGGTGAGGCCAATCAGAAGCACAAGTTTCAACAGCAATTCTAACACATTCGCAGCCATAGCAACATCATCCTGAAAAAAAAAAAAAAAAAGTAGTCAATTACATGAATCAGAATCAATATAATACTTTGCTGCAGAAAAGCTACTTAACAGAATAAAAAAAATAAATCAGTTTGCAGTGTAAAAAGGTATGAAACTTACCCTTTGCTACTGAACTACCCATACACATGATCTTAATCTCCAACAATTTTTATATATTTATCATTCCCTTCTATGTTTTACTCCTTACAAATTCTACACAAACATTAGCCCTGAATACCTCTGTTCAAGGAAATGTACAAACACGCATATATAGTTTAACTCAAACTTAAACACATGCTTCTGTCAGTCACACTTGTGATGCAACTTACCTGTAAAAAAAAAACAAAACTGACATGTAATTAATCCAAACCTAAACATACCTGCTTCTGATCCTTCACATTCTTCCCTCTTTCCAACACTTTAGCAAAGAAGACATAAAAGCTCTCCTCAATAGGCGAAAAGATAAATCTGGCCACCAGTGAACCAAGATTATTCACAATATCATACACACCTTAAAAAAAAACAAAAAACAAACCACCACAAAACCATAAAAACAACCAACATAGCAGCAACCTGTATTTTTATTTGGCCACAGTTTAATTCCAAGTCTCTAACAGTGACATGAATTCTCATTTAACATTTCCACTGAACAAAGAGAAAGCAAGTGGAATTTAGGGCAACATTAAAGAAGTGTTCCCTAAAATTTCTGACAGTCACAGCAACCACAGCTCCAAATTATAAGGTTTGCTCATAGATGGCAAAGGTAGGACAAAAGCATCAATGACAGAGATGTGAGTCTAGTAACAGCACCAAAGCACCTTTGAAATTCTTCCTGTAGAAGTGGTTAAAAGATCCTAATGAATTCCACTGAATGAGAACAGGAATGTAAGGATTTACTGACACAGGAAAAGAGAAAGAAAGGTATTTATAGTGTGAGGAGGTTCTTTTTACTTTCACTGAAGTAGAAGAGCAATCCTACATGACATTTTACCAGCACTTCCATCTTCAGCAAAATACCGCTCCAAACCTGCTTACAAGATATCTATGTATAGATATCTATATCTATATATATACACAGTACAGTCATTAAGAGCACACCAAGTCCAGCACATGGGTAAGTGCTTCAACTATTCACAGTGAAGTAAGAGAGGAAGGTTCTAGCTGATTTCATAGGACTTGGAACCAATGTTTCTTAACATTTTTAGAGCACAGGCATTTCTGTACTCATTGATTTTTAAAGACCCTTCAAGTAAGAGGCACCTCAACTGTTCCATAGAGGAGGAGGATCAGAAGTAGCTGCAGTTACTGATGGCAAGAACATATTCTCAGTATTTATGGGGGAACATATTATTGCCAGCAATCAAAAGTAATTCAAACAATCCAAGACACTTTTAACAGTGGGCCAATAATTACAGCCTGTTTTCCTTTCCCAAGTTATAAAGACCATGCTGGCAACTCCGTCATCTGAACAGCTACTGTCATACATGAGTCTGAAACCACACTGAATTCTTTTACAGAATAAATTCAGCTTTGAGATGCAATGCTATAAATAATTATGTCCTTGTCATAGCAGCTAACACGGATTCTAAAGGAACACAGAAAACAGAATTACAAGAACTGGAAACAGACAACTGTAAAACATCAGATACAAATGAAATTTTGTTTTTTCTTTTTTAAAAAATAAACAAGATACATGGTATCACATAGTCAATTGGAAATTTGATCCAAACAAAAATCAGAATCAAAACACAGTAACTTAAATTATTTTCTATATGTATCTACCATTGTCTGAAAAACATCTCAAAGTCACAAAGACTTTGAAATCTTCACCAATTTTCAAGTACTTCAAGTCATTTTCAGAACCTTCTGAAGAGCGGTGACTATGAAAACTGTGTCACCATTCCACAATACCAGCACACTTACCCTGATCTCCAAAATTTAACACGTTCAAAAAAGTCATCACATACCGTTCACCTGTAAGTTCAAAACACAAAACTTCAGAACAAGTCCCTAAATCCTTCCCCAAACTTGTTCACATACTTCCAACATTATGCATTCAAGAGAAAGTAAAACAGGACAGGACCTAGTTCAGAACACCCTCAAAAACTTCAATTCAGGGTGGTTACATCTGCTGGCAACAATCCAAAAGTCACATACGCACCCTCAGATCAGCTTTCTTAAGCTTTACGTTCATTTTGTAAATAATAATCACTAGCCCTGCTCCCTCATAGCTGTATGTGAGCCCTCACCTTCTGTCAGAATCTGTTTCAAGAAGGATTGTTTGAAGAAACTCCAAGTCAACCACGCTTCCTTCCAGTTAACAAAGGTCTGCGAAAAAGAAATACTGACATGTCATAATCGTGATTGAACCTAGAGCAGAAATAGAAATGCAAACCCAGCACAATACTCTAGGCTAGCTCTACTTGCACTAATGAGGAAAACCCACAGTGTCATAGCTACTAATGACTAACGTAAAATATCACTGAATTCAAGCATCAGTATCACTCTGATCTAGCAAAGAATTTTCTTCCTTGCTGAAAAATTATTTTTGTCACAGATAAGGTCCACAAGCAAGGCTTCTGCAGAAAATACTAATCAAAGTTAGACTAGAAAAACAAAACAAAACACACCCCATGCCAATATAGCATTCATGTATTTCCTGACTTTGACTTTTCATTTCTTCTGTGCCTCATTTTCTTTTGAGAGAACAGAGATGTCTGAGTATCTGTAGGATGCTGTGTACCATCATGTTTATTTTGAGGAAAGGTCTAAGTACCAAAACCCATGTAAGAGAGTTCCGTTTTCTTTCCTGCCTCAGATCCAGTGCTACCTGGTCATTCCCCTGCACACTGCACATGTTGTATCTCCAGTTCACAGTTCGTACAAAGATACTAAAAGATGAGTCAGCAACAGGCCCATAACAACATAGAAGTCAAGTTTCATAATGTTTTTCATTCTGATACAAACCACAAACAGAATTTGTAGGTTTTTTTAAAGCAATCGTATCTTCTACAGTGCAGAAACATCCTCAAAAACACTGAACTCCACCATATTAAACTAATTTTCAAAGCTAATTCAAGAAAAAAGTTAAAATCAAGAAATGAACTGTGCAACCTACCTCATCTTCCACCAAGTTAGGTAAGAAAGCTTTCATTCTAGCGACTGGAAATGACTTCTTTGTTGCTTCAGGAGACCCCAAAAACATCACAAAATAAATTACATAGCACATTACCAGAATGCTGACATATAATAGCTGTAAAGATAAAGAAGGAGAGAAAACAACTAGTTATATAAAATAAACTTACAGTCGCAGAATTATATACTAAAGTTCCAAATTCAGTGAGAACAAAACATAGTAAGTAGTTCTTATTCCTGTCAAATTTATAGATGAGGTAAAGGCTTTAACACCCCAACAACGCGTTTAATTTTTTTTTTTAATCTTTAGGTTATCATAGCCCTTTGCCAACTTTTATGTTGACAATTATTCAATCATCCAAAAAACAAGGTGACAGAGTAGCTACTATCTACATCTTTCTTTGATCAGCTCTAAGCTACCTACTACAGACACTACAAAAACTGAGCAACAAAATACAAAAGTGTCAACATCTGAAGTGGATCACATTTTAATTTCCAGGTAAACTGATACTGCACAGGTGACAACCCTCTTTTTCAGGTATCAGTATATCCATTCTTCATTGTAGTAAAGAAAAAGTTTTAATCTGAGCATGTTACACATGATTAGCACCTTCTGATAAGGTGATAGAAGTTGGTGGTAGAGGCTGATAAAATTACACGATTATAATCTTCTGCACAGCAGAATCTGAAGTCTAACAATACTGAAGCCAGCTCGTAAACTGTCTTCAAGCATTAGAATGTATAATAGTATACATCGAATGTTTATATATATATATTAGAATGTATAAGATGAGTTAATGTAAAATTTAATAATATAACCTTATTTGCAAAACAGGCCTTCACAGACAGAACAAGGTTCTTGCTCATACAGCTATTAAACTGCTGGGGGTCAAAGTGCCAAGGCAATAATGAAAATACTAAATACAGGTGCTAAATATTAAACATCCCAGAAGCATTTTCTCTCACCTCCTCAAAGTTATTTAGCAGGCTAAATGTCAAAAGATAGCAGCAAATAATCCAGATGAATCAAGACTTTATAAAAAGAGAGCGCACAGGAAACTTACCTGAGCCAAGGAAAAAATGTAGAGGCCCCACTGAGGATAAAAGACTACCAAAATAACCGTTAAAATGCATTTTGACACTACTGAAAGGCTTTCAGCAATTACCTTTAAGAAAGGGAAAACAGAGGTTTATTTCCACCAACTTAAACACTCAAACTTAAAACATCTTAGTTACATACATAGAATTTGTGTAGGAATATAAGACTTTCAAACTGTGTGACTTTATCACAGTTTCTTTTTGCTGAGTGGGCCATCTTACACTGTAATTTCTTGGTAAAGTTTCCATTCTTGCATTTCACATTTCCTCCATTGCACTTTCCCAGTCCTTTATATGGGATATATAGGAGAAAATTTTGCCTGAGACAATCACGCTCACAATTGTTGTATGGCACAATTTCATATGTCAACTGAAATGCAAAATTGTGGAAGATCCCTCCAATGAAGACTCATGATTAATTATTTAATCATCACAAAGGTGGTAATTTCTAAATAAACCAACTTACTTGCTTTAACAGTTACAAATCCATATCTATGTTACAACTACATCATACAGTACTAAAAAATACACACAGTTCTGTAGTTTTTTATATGCTTGAATATGCAAAAATCCAGTTAAGGAATTTCAATAGAGAAATATAATTCCCCTCCATGCATACACCCCATGCGCTTTACTAACCTTAAGTCTCACAAACAAATGAGCTTGTGCTAAAACCCAGAATGGTTCTCCCAGTAGCTCAATAACTGCAGACAAACCAAATGCCACTACACCGGCCTGATAATGAGGAACCACGGAAGGATCAGGTACTTCAAGCAAGTGTAGCCAGACTAAGCCCAAGAAAATAGACCAAAACACACCAAGAGGGACTCTAAAAAATTAACATAGGGGAGGAAAAATTAATAGAAATGTTACCTAAGCAGAAGAAATCTCGAGAAAATTAAACTTTGACATACTACCATAGTAATTTTTAAAAGCTGAAACAACTGAGGAATTCATTTCTATTACAATACCAAGAATATTTTTTGTAATGAATGCTTTTCAGGCACTCTTTCGCAAGACAGAAAACATTTTTCTGACTTGTCTATTTTCTTTTCAAGATTCTAACATAAGGTCAACTACCTTCCTTTCTTGTTCCCTAGGACCAGACAATTCTGATCCCATTATCAGTCTTCAGAATACTACACACATCATTGTTGCAACTTTTATAGTCTGTGGTTACCAGGGGTCTGGCAAACAAGCTTTTTGGATTTTGTTCTAATAGGTAAAGATATCACCACTCCAACTGCTATTCTCACTCTTCCCAAAAATCATTGGTTCTCCAGAGAGTAACAGCAGAGTGAGCAGAAGAAAATGCATGCCTGCACCTCAGGTATGCCAGTTCATAGTGCTCTGCTGTAGCTCAAAGCCACTTTGTCAGTGACTGCAGCTAAAAAGCCAAGCACGGAACACGAGTACAGACGTGTATTACCTTCTGTTGACAATGCTTCAGGAACACGAAGCTTCAGGTAGAGTGCAGAAAGTTTTACATCATTGCAGCAGGATGTATTTGACCCTCCCTATTATCAGATCCCTAAGCTATTTGATGTCAAGCTCCTATCTGTATTTCAGATCCTTCAAGAAAGTTAATCTTCATTTTAAGTCACGCTTCTCTATGATGAAAATTTAAGAAAGAATAGAAGTGCACAAAGTCATTGTTAGCTCCATCATTTAATGCCCACTTCAAAGGCTGTCAAATAGCAGAAAACATTATAATACAGTGAGGAGAACAGAACTAACATCTTTAAATATCAGTATTAAACTCATCCCTGAAAGGGACAATTCATTTTCTTTATACTTGAATGCAGATGAGTATGTAGCTGTTATTCTGGGGCTAGATCTAAGTAAAGGCTGTGCAGTCCCAGGGAAAGTCAGCAGAGTGCCCCAGTAGAAAACTACAATTTTGTCAGGCAGGGGTAGTTTTCCATGTATATTAGGCAGGTAAACTTACTTCCCAACCCATCTAATTGTGGCTGCACAGCTGTTAGATCTAACAGAAGGGAAGTAGCAGAGAGGTGTGTCCAGGAACCAGAAGGGAGAAACAAGTCATAAAAATCCACTTAGCTGCAACGTGTGATTACACTCTCTAGCTGCAGCTTCATGTAAACTTTAAGCTATCCACTTTCTGCTATAAAAGGCACTGCAACTGAAAGAGGTAGTCCTACTTACCTCCCTGTCATTTATTTCCAACTCTTTCTTTCACCTTTTCACATCTCTCCTACCCAATGCAAACATTTACATTGCCACGCCATTAAACCACGAGGGCTTAAGACTTTAAAAAAAATAGCTTGGGGGGGGGGGGAAGGGTTGGGATAAATAAATACCTAAGGAGATTCACAAACACTCATCAAGTCATAAAAGAACAAGACTGAGCAGGCAGAGGAAGAAAAAGTACAGGACTACATAAAGGACAACCTTGCACAAATAACAGCTACAACAGAAATGCCACTCCAGGCTGAGTAACAGAACAACCAGCTCCTGGTAACACCTTTGCCAATGCACTGTCCCACATGCTCGAAAAAGAGATGAAGTCCATAAATGTTGAAGGAACACTCAACCAGCTTCCTGCATCAGTTCTGAAACATGACTGAGGTTACTAAACGCTCAACCCTGTAATAATTACCTCAGTGAGTACTTGCTCTCATTTTGTGATCTCTCCGACTAGAATTAGAAATAAATTTTAAAGAAATCTTACATCAGCCACAATAGATTAATTGTCTTGGTCCAGTTTCGCTTGGTACTTCCACTCAAACAAGCTCTGCGGAATGCCTCCCTGGCTAGGAAGACAACTGTTGAATACAGCAGAGTTAGCCTAAAGGAGGAGAGGGCGTGGGGGAAAGGAGATAAAAATTATTTGTACATGTACGGAAATCCTTCATCCAGTAGAAACATTGACAGTTTTTGCACAGGACTGCCTGACAGACAAATCTAATGGGTATGCAAAGAAAACATAAAGTAATTACATACACCTCTTCAAAAAAAATAATTACATGTGATTCTTCAAACGGCAAAAATACTTCAAGCACACTATAAACCAAAAACACAGATGCAAAATCTATTGCATAGCACAGCACATAATACACACCCATGTCTAGATTTTTCCCAGCAAGCTGATGGTTCACCATGAAACAGGCGAGCAGTACCTCCGTTTTAGGCCAAAAAAACCTAACCTCGGAAACATTCAACGACCAGACACCACAAAGCACTTCACAGAGAGTCGAACAGCGCTCTGCAAAGCGTTATTAGCACTCAGCCTACAGACCATGAACCCAGAAAAGCCGCAGCGGGCACGGGCGCGTTCTCAAAGCCCCCTCACGCCGTAAGCCCTGTCCCGGGGAATCCCTCGGCCGGGATGCGGGACACGGGCCGCCCGCCCCGTGCGTTTCATCCTCCTC
>JANHFX010023607.1:13544-84113 GCA_027560015.1 Chloroceryle amazona | reverse complement strand
TTATAAGTCAATAGAATTGTTCATACTTTAAGATTCTGTAATGTTTAAAATATCAAACATACAATATTTTAGTGACAAGTATATAGATTTATCAATAAAAATTTCTGTCGACATTCTTTTCATAAACTATACCTTGTATGGTATTCATATAAATAATGTATTTGTATCTGTCATGGCTGTGTTATGTAAATAACACACAAGATGAATATTTACTCCGAACCCACCTACATTTATATCTTTCACACTAAAAATTTATTGTCTTGAAATTAAAGCTTTTGAACTTTCTTCCTTTCTGAGACACAAAAGAAAGGGTATAGTTGACATCAGAGTGGAGACATACTGCTGACTAGTAATTATGGTAGCTTTAACATTGCCCAGTCCCCACCCATTTCCAAGTCTGCCTTTACTTTCCTCAGCATGTACTTATTTTGATCAACAGTTTTACAAAGCACTGGACAGCCCAGCTACTTAGAAAGTTTCTGCAAAATTTGAAAACAAAATGCTCTTTTAATAATTCTTTATATATCATTTTGGCTTTTTTAAAACCTCATTTAATTACTCCTATGTTGTAACTGTTAGCTGGGTGTTGCCAGATGTGAAACCAGACACAGGGGTGAGATTTTACAATTTAAGCACAGCTGCTTAAGACAAAATCTGGTTTAGGACACAAGAGATGGATTTTAAATACTACTTTTATATTAAAAATAGCAGGGAATCATATGCAGGACAGCTAAAGGTCTACTTGGCAAGTTTATTCAAGGGAATCTATCCAATCGAAGTCCAAATAAGGCTTCAAAACCCAGCAAACAATATTTACCTTCCTCTCCCGTCACCCACCAAAGGAAGCATAGAAATGCAGAGCACTGCTCTGTTTTCAAATTAAAGCCTCAATTCTTTCTCATGTATATATTAGTAAGGATGGAACTCAGGATGAAATGCCTCTGTGTCTTTGAATGTTTTTAAACTTCTCTAAGTACCAGGATGATGAACTCAAAAGAAGTTTATTTGTCTTGGGTATTTGAGTTTTACAACTTGAGAGAATAAGGAGGAGGGGGAAGGGGTGGAGGGGCAGGGTCCTCCCCATTCTTGCATATTCTACTGCATTGGCCAAATTGTTGATATGCTTAGCAGAGCATGTAAGGTAGTGCAGAGCAGCTGAAATAACTCTGCACAGCTTCTGTGTGTTGACCTCTGTACTCTGTGTGTATGAGGAGGGAGAAGAAACAGCACATCATTTATATCATTTTAACAAGAGATGTGTGAGACTGGAAAAACCTATCCAGTGAGTAAGCCTTATTTTTCCATAACTAAAACCAAACCAAAATAAGTTGGAGGTACTTTCATTATAAAGTATGTTTGAATTATAAAGCTATAGTGGTTTTACTAGCTTAACCCTAATCTCATGGGTACCATGTTTGCCCTCACTGTATTTCATCTTATGTTTAGGTGACAGGTATGCAACACTTTGAAGAGACATGCTTTCCTTCAGAGTCCACCCTAAACCCAACAATCACCCACAACGAGAACAAGGCAATTTAGCCACAACAAAAAACCAAGAATTTTCCATCTAGCTTGATTCTTTAATTTGCCTTATTTTACAAAAATGGTAGATAGAAAGTGATCTTTGCCTACTGTTTCTCCCAGGTTGCTCTCTTCCTGCCACTCGATGCTGATCTCTGTTACTGCTTCAGAGCAGCAACCAGCTGCAGCAGCTAATTGTAACCAGCAGTCCTTGCTTACCCAGCCTTCTTACCAGGACATTGCAACATTTATTTTTAAAAGTGTTGCTTTCCTGTTTAGAAGAAATTTTCTCCAACAAAAGCCTGTAAATATTTTTCTCAGCAGTACTAACTAACAAGCAATAGTTAACCTGGTACTGAGGTCATTCAGAAGAGATCAAATGTGATAATACCGAGCTTTTAGCTGTCAACATAACTTTCTGGCATTTCCATGGAGTTTTCAGACATACAAGCATAAACAAGTCTGTTTTTCTTGTCAAGGCACACTCCTAATTTCCATCACTATTAACAAGTGTTGTACAGGCTTATCAGGGACATTATAGACCTTCCAAGTATTCTGTAGTGTGTTAGATCTCTTTCACATCTTGATTATCTGTGCTAGATAAAAATGTACAGAAATCTGATTTGATCGAGAGATCCTGATGAAGCTCATAAATTTTCAAAATGAAACCATGAAAAAATAAATACTTCCCAAAGCTGGTGATGGAACTGCAGAGTAACACAGGCAAAGTGTGTTTGACACTGTATAAAACAATACCTACTTGCTCTTGTCAGCTTGCTCTGTTTCTTTATTGTGTTTTATTGCTTATTCTGTGTTTTTTCTCATTTTCTGTTGGGATTTTTTTTTTTCTTTTCCTTTCATTATGACATAAATTTTCTGTGTGAGCCTTCTTGCCTTTAACAGTAGTTATTCTGAAGTGTTGTGTACTGTTTTTAAAAGTCGAGTAGCTAGCAGAATAAAGCATTTCTAAATTTCTCCTAAAGCATTTATAAACTTCTCCAACAATAATTATTTGCACAGTACTTAATAGGATGTCATCCACTCTATTTTCTGGTCCACTCCTTATTGTCTTCACAATAATTTAAAAAATGTATTTTCTGTTTTCTTAAGAAGTAAGGAACTATTGGAGAAATGTAAATGTAAATGTTCTGCTGCTTTGACTAAGAAACATAGACTGGTGGATGAGTTCTAAAGAACAAGTCTTAGAACTTCTCAACTCAGTGTTGAGAGAGGGGCATCCTTCTAACCCATCCTCCATTCAAAAAATATTAGCATCTCTTTTATCAAATTACAGTCTTTGGTGATTTCCTTGGAGGTGTTACCAACATGTAGGATGGACCTTCTTTGGTGTTATTGTCCATGTGCAGTTCACCTCAGAACCACCTTATTTTATTCTCAAGTACATATGTTCACCCTTCCCCAATAGTTTTATTAGGTTCCAACATTTACCTACCAAATCTCAGGTTTAACGTGAGAAATTGGGCTACTGATATGACATTGTCTGATTTGATAATAAATCTGTCAGAATTACTGGCATTTCCATTTTGAAAAATATTTAGACCTTTCAAATCAAGTCTCTGTGTCTATTTGTCTTTATCTGCCTATATATGCTGGATTTAAATATCTCTCTTCCAAACCACTATGCAGTACTACATAACTGCTCTGACTACCTTGTGTAAGAAAAAGGGAACAGGAACCTGGCAACGGTCAATGAATTTGCTTCTCAACACATCTGAAGATATTACACACTTTCTTCAAATACTGTTGTGAAATTGGACTGTTGACAGTAATATCATCTGTGCTACTCAGAACCCTAATTCACTATGTGTATTAGGATGTCAAATTCCTCTCACATGACTGCCTCAAATGAACAGCCTGATTATGTTGGAGGTCATTGTCGAGCAGAAACAAATTTTTGTGATACAATATGAACACTTGTTATTTCCAACCAGTTAAGGAAACTAAAATCCTAGTATTTTCTTTTCATTCCCACTTAGAATAGTAACTTGCCATGCACAGATAATTAAAAATATTAGTGGTGTTAGCACTGAAGACTAGGTAAGTAATTTCTTATCAACAATTCATCCAAACTAGAAGCAAGAAGAGGGAACAGTTTTTAAATTAATTGCCTAAGATTATCCATGTCAATTTTATGATGAATAGATGGTACTGAATTCCATGAAATAATTCAGTACATAAGAGTCTATTAGCTAGTTAGAAACTGTGACCCCATTTAACGGTTATGGACCAGCATAGCATCTAATCTATACTATTTGATTTGTAAACCCTTTATGATCTGAACCAGATCCCATAATGCCAAAAATCATAGCTATCACATTGAATTATAACCCATTAAGAATGTAGGATTGGCAAAACCCAGGTATGTTTGTCTCAAGAGTGAGCTCTGCTACCATATTTTCTCTACAGTGAAAAAAATTCTACCCATTGCATTTAAAAAAAAGTGAAGAATCCATCTCCAAGTGCTTTTAAAATGAAATGGTGCATGGGGTCATCAGCTGAAACTGCTGTTAGTTGGCTTTTCACTGCAGTCTGCATTAAAAAAAAGTAATTATTTGTATTTTCTTTTTTAAGAGCTAAATAACAGTAGATAGCAGCTATTGTTCTGTTTGTTTGTTTGCCCACAAAATTTAGTTCAGCAAATGGTAAACTGTGTCATACTGTGGAATCCCCCAGCAACTGCAGCTACCTATGATGAAAGAAGAAAACTCTTGATTCTATATAAAAATGTGGTAGAAAAAAGAAATACGTCCCTGAACTTGCTCTATTTTTTCTTATTAAAATAATCACCTGTTCTTCAGGATGAAGTATAATGGCAATACATGATATGCATACAGAAGTTAATTTAGCAATGCTTTAATTTAGCAAAGCATGTTTTAAAACTATTATAGTTATGTATGATGCATACTAATATCCCATGCTTTATACCAGAACCTTGGGTTTTTGGAGATATAAACTGAAAGATATCAGCTTAGTTTATGTAGATATTGTAACAACATAATTGCCTCCGATGAGGTGCAACTCTTATTACCCAAATATGGCAGGGTAAGTGTCAACATGTAATAGTTCCACTCCCTTATATTTTCACAGAAGAATCTAGTAATATCTTCTTTCCTTTTCCCAATAGCTTCTAATACTTGTCCAGATTGGGAATGTAATTAGCAGAAGTTATATCACAGAGGCTGCTGATTTTAATTTTTTTCTATTTCAATCCTACAAATCCTGGTGTAGGCTCCTAATTAAAGGCAGAATGTGCAATTGTGTAAAGTGAAATATATCCAAGTTCCTTCAGCTATCAGTTAAAAAACTAACAATGAAATTAAGCTGTCACAGAATTTGTGGTGAAGAGACAAAGGACTTTACCAGCCTCCTAGGTATGTATCTAAAATAACCTAGAAATTGAATTTGCAGTTTTTAGTTGAAGAAATATCTTTCTTCTTTAACAGATATAAGTTTGTGGGGTTTTTTTTCAGAGTATAGTGCCTATTTAGTAGGTAAATACAAATATGATATATTTGGTTTATGGGCAAAATGTGTTTTATTTGAACAAAAGCGTGCACATGAACCATAGAATCAGAAATGAATAAGAAAACTGAGGAGTAAAAAAAAAGGAGTGTATTAATAGAATAATTTATAATTTTATATATGTGGCAAAAAAACAGTCTCTAAAGACATCATCATCAGATATCCCCAAATGGAATACCTGTTTGAATGTTTGCATTCAATTTCTGTTTAATGTACGTTCTTTTTTACAGCAGGTTATATTCAACTTGCAATCAAGGAAGTTTAGCTCTCTATAGGCCGTTTAGTATGGACACATCCACGGAGCACACTGCCAATCTATACATAGTAATATCTTCCTGCTCCTCTCAGATAATCTGGCACGATGTTGTAAGAGCCTTGGAGTCCCCTTCTAGCATCCTTTGCACATAGAGCTATGATATGTTCAGGATTCAATTTCAACACACAAGGACTAGCCTTAAAATTATTATTTTTTTTTTTTTTTAAATGTTATAAAACTTCATTTCCTTCTGGTAATAGGTTGATTCACAATACGGTTGCCTGTTAGACAGGTCTGTAAAATACAGATGTAGGGAAGCATATATATAATAGCAGGGAGGGGCATATACAGCTAATATTTTTTGATGTTATGAGGCATACCCACCCAGAGTAAAGAATGAACAAGTGTGACAACTGGTTTTACTTTTACCAATAGATGACTTGAAATCCCTCATACAAAGTAATTTTTTCCAATAATTCTGTAAGTGATCAAGAATGCATTGTGAGGAAAATCTCACCAAAGCCTAATCACTTGGTCTCAAGTTTAATGAAGTATTTAGGCCCAAACTTCCCATTAATTTAAATGGGAAATCAATGGGAAGTTAGGAGCCTAAATGCTTTGTTGAATCCGGGCCTTCAGGCTCAATTGTGATTCCCATAGTGATCGCTGGAAAGACTTCCATTAAAGCTCTGGATTGCGTTAATCACTTCCACATCTGTCTGTTGGCACCTCACTGGTTCAGTTACAACATTTATTTTATGGGTTTATTAGGAGCTAAAAGTGATCTTTTCAAAGCATCTAAGGTACATTTAGACACATAGTATGACTTTGAGTTGGATCTAAAATAATTTCCGAAATCTTTCTAGTACCTACCTGCATTTCTAAGTACATATTTACAGCAAAAGCTAGCACCTAGTGATTGAAACACCCAAATCCTAAATTATATTTAATAGAATCATTAAGGGTGGAAACAACCTTCAAGGCCAAGTCCAACAGTCTACTAAATATTACTGTGACCTTTCCCCTTCAAAATAATTATTTTAGAATTTCTATCTTGAATGCAGCCAAGAATTTGAAGAGTTATTGCAATAATTTTTTCCTACCACTATGTCTGTTGTCTAAGACATTTGGAAAATTGGCCTAGTTTGTGAACCTTTCTAATGGGATATTTTTAAGATGCTGAGGGATCTAGCAAATGCTGGATTTCAAATTTTTCACTAACTAAAAAAAAATGATCAGTACAGGTAGATTAATAATTAATTCTAAATAATATCTCCTGGTTTGTTACTTTAATCCTACTAAGTACTTAGTTTTATCTTACTGTATTCCCCAGCTCATACTAACTGGCTTCGCTTAAACAATTCACTATGGGCCAAAGCTTGATTGCACTGAAGTCAATGGCAAAAATCCCATTTTCTCCAGTGACAACAGTATTTAACCCTGAGGAACTGACCTCAAGGTTAATTAAATGTTTGAGAAAACCTGATGTGATTTATAGTTTCATGCTGAAAGCAAGAAAAATTCACAGTTTTGTTAGGTTTTGATGTAAAACAAGATAAAATCTAGTGCTCTCAAGCTGAGTTTTTCTTTCAGTTTTTATTTTCTTTTAAAATCTGAAACTCAGAGGAACTTAGGTTGAGTGAAATGCACTATGTGGATTGCACCCAGATTTTTATTTTTTTTTCCAGCTCCTTAAGAAGTTGGACCCAGAAAGTTTTGTACACCTCTGCTTCTATGAGTTCCTTCACACATCCCTACTAATAATCAGTCTTTTTATTAAAGGTTTGTTTTCATGGTACTTTTTACTGGAACTGCTACTAGCAGTGCTGGGTATATTTCTTCAATGTACATGTAAACAGTTATGAAAGAAGATAAAAAGAAAGCCTTCTGTATACACATTTCATGGACTGGACAACATTAGTTAAGGAATGTTATATACTTGATTTGATTAATGAGTTTTGGGGAGATTATTTCTCAGCTTGATTCATGTACTTAAGCACTGTAAAGTAATTTAGAATCTAAGGGCAATGTTTTCCAGAATGTTATGGTTCTTTACATTATCCTTACGGAATACAGAAATTCAAATCCATCCTTTACATAGCTTTTTGATACACAGTGGCATGATTCATTTTACTAGAAGGTAACCAGATTACACATGCAAGTATGTTATTCATTTGAAGATATTAAACTTTCTTCTGGATATGTTGCTAAAAATACCCAATACCAATATGTTAATGTACAGATTTCTCAAGGCTCACTGTACAGTTCTACTATTAAAGAAAAACAAGGAGAGATTGGACTTTGCATATAAAAATAATGGTAGCTTTCCTTTTGATTTCTGCACCAAGCGTTCACTCAGACAGAAGTTGACTGTGTATATCTGTTTGAGAGTGGAAAAGATGCAGAGGCAATAGGTGGGAAAGAGAATTAAGGGAAGTATTTGTCGGCAGCTCTACAAAAGAACACAAGCACTGAAATCATCAGAAGTTAGGTAAGCAAAGGGAGTAAACTGAATGGAAGTTGTGATGTTGAATTCAAAGTCAGGTGCACAGAGTTGAAGAGTTTATAACTTCCCTGATTCCAAGGAGAGGCAGAGAGCACCCAAATCAGCTCACCAAGTTGCATGACTCAGCTGATCTGATAGTAAGATGATCTTTGTTTTCAGAGCAAAATGCGGCCAATAGGAGAAAGGATGTTCAGGAATTTCATGAACATCTGTTTTCTGAACCTTTGTGTTGCTTGCCATGCTCTGACATCACTGCTGTCTTCATGTTTGGTAAAGGGTATGGATTTTTTTTTTTTTTTCTCTATGTCCCTGACCAGAAGTTAGCAGAAGAAAACCATGACCGCAAAACCCAAAATGAATGATAAGAAGACTTTAACAGTGGGCTAGATGTAGACACCCAGAACAAGAGAAAGGTTAGTGAGCTCTTGTCTTTTGTCACGTTGCTTTATCTCTTGTTCCCAGGTATCTACATCTGGCTGGTATTTTATGTATTTCCTCTTCCCTTCTGCAGGACATTTTTCATGTTCTCTGTTTTCAGTTTGCCTTGAATTATTGACATACAAAGAGAATTCTTTTACTGTCAATGCCTGTGATGATGCAGAACTGGGACCCAGGTTATTAGAGTAAAATATTACTTATAATAGACTAATAATGTACTTATACTGGAGGAGAAGATTACTAATTATAGAAACAATGCAAGAATTCCAAAGAATTGGGAATCTATCTATGCATTATGAGGTATTCATAAGCTAACAGTAAACATTATTACATATTTGGAGGTTAGGAAAAGAGAAGAAATGCCACGGATTCCATCTAGTTATAATCTATATAATGAAGGCTACATTTGATGGACATAAAATTTGAGCAGATGTGTCTGAATATAGAACCAGGCAGCATATTTCACAATATTTTATAGTCCTTTCCCCAGAAAAGCAGAAAAAAACCCAAAGCACTGAACCATATTTACATTTATAAAAAGACACTGGGGGAATCATTGATAAGATTCCAGGTGGCCACTGCTAATGGCTACACTGAATTAGAACACAAACTTTTCAAGTCTATTTTTTTTTTTTAGTTTATGCCATGTTGCAAATTAGTATGTTTCTTAGCTATGTTGATGAAAAGAATTACAAGAAAATGGAGAGAGAGAGAGAAGTATTTTAAAAGAGGATTCAATATTGTTAGTTCCTAGTCTGTCTTGTACCTGCTGGTGATATTAGAAAGCATCTAAGCCAGAGTGGAACATCAATGAGATTTTTAGCCTTGGAAAACTTAGGAACTGCCTGAAAATCCTATTATGGGATCTTTTCTACTTGCTCTAAGTGAACTGCAGGTCTAAGATATGGCTGTTCAGCCAAAGATTATGAAATAGTCAGTTCTTAAAAATCTGCAGAACATTACAGCTTCCTTCTGTTGCTGAGGAAGTTAATAATTTTTTTTATTTGTTTGTTTTTGTTGTGGTGTGGTTTGTTTTGTTTTGTTTGAAGCATAGATCAAATTTGAATGTAACAAAAGTTTTGTAGATTTTTTTTTTTTAGGAATGTGACTATGAATATTGAAATTATCACTTTTGATAAATAATGAAAGTGTTCCCATGTTAATCATCATTGAATCACAAGCACTGCTTTAGTTTTCACTGTACTGGAGATGGTCGGATCACAGGTAATCAGGCAGCTAAGTCCTTTGGTTGGGTAATACACAGTGAAAGCACTAAATCCAGGAACCCCTGACTTTTGCCTTCTGATTCATATTTAAAGTTGTGGAGTGTGATCAAAACCTGCACCGATTTTGACTCTTGGTACTGCACAGTAAGGTAAAAATCTGCCAGTTTTGTTGGCAGAAGGGGAACCCCTCCCCATTTGGGGGTACTGTGATCAAGTGGTTTTTTAACTAGTGCAGCACATCTTTATTTGCAACTGTTATGTACTCAGCACAACTTGTAAAGTGTGTTTTCTTTCTAAAACTTTCCATGTGATACAGGTCTATATATTATATTACACTTATAAAATCCCACCAAACCCTTATGAATTAAA
Source organism: Chloroceryle amazona (assembly GCA_027560015.1). Lineage (NCBI taxonomy): Eukaryota > Metazoa > Chordata > Aves > Coraciiformes > Cerylidae > Chloroceryle > Chloroceryle amazona. The sequence goes on along the minus strand of JANHFX010023607.1, from coordinate 74,254 downwards.
AGATAATTAGTGGTTCAAAACACATAAGACATTAGGCTAGAAGTGTCAAAAATGTCATGAAAGGCCATAAATCATAGTATACTTGCATTGATCCCTTATATAGTTAGTTTTTAAATCATCTCTTTAACACCTTGTAAATGTACAAACAACTGTGAACCCAAGGGAAACTTTAATATGTTTTTCATACATATTTTAATTTCATCTCAAAGTACTGGCTGCATAAAAATTAAGTCAGACTCACAAAAACTCATTGATTTCCTCTGGATAAAACCCATCTGTCCAAACTAATTTAGAACCTTTTTGAAGCTGTAAAGTTAGTCATGCAACACTGAGGTCATTATGGACATCCTGTACTGTAGGAACTCTAGTGTAATTTTAAGAAGGTAATTTTGTTATATTTACTGTATTTAAATACAGTGCTACTTTTAAGGAACAAAAGCCTTACTGTGTAACTGTATTGAAAGTAAACCAGAAGCTGTGAAAAGTGAGATCTGTTCTTTTCCTTGTGATTAATGCACCTTTCTGCCAAAATTGAAACTTCTTAACTGAGCTCATTTAATACAAAGTAAACGAATTCTGCTCTTTGGATTTGATCCGCTGGCTAAGCTCTATAGATAAGGGTCTAACAGTGAATAGCTTTCATTCTAAACAAAGGATGTTTTGATAGAAAGGTCAGAGCTAAGGTCTTTTATATTGTGATAACAGGAAAGGGAAATGACATATTAATGGCAATTCATGCCATGGTGGTCTGCTGAACATGGTGGATCCAAAAGAAAAAAAAAAAAAAAAGTCTGCAGAGCTATTTTTTTTAAGGACATCGGTTTTTAATTGGTCTTATTTTGAATGACAATTTCTTTCATTACAGTTGGCAAGACAGAGATGCCAAAATGTACGACAGTACTACCACAAGGAAGGTTGAAAAAAATTGTATTGATCTGGATTCTGCCCTCGAACATTTTGCTGCCAACCAGAATATTAAGCAGGCTTAGCCCCTGTGAGTCACACTTGTAACAAATGGTGATCTCTAGCTAATTTTTATAATGCGATAGACTTTAATTACATGCTGAATCACTTGAATAGGACAAATAAGTTTAAATTAAGAGGCTCTCACTATGGATGAGGACACGTACATCATATTGTGTGCTTTATGTGCAGTGTTTGTGGAACAAACACTGGGAACAGAATTTGTCATTGCAGAATCAATGAAGCTTCTGCTATAGAAAACATGCGGAGATTTAAAACATTTTTGCACATTGCAAAAATAAAAGCTATCGTGCAGTTGCAAGACTAATTCTACCACAGAAATCTTTTTTCTGGGATAAACAAAATGATGTGATTAGGAGAGGCAGTCACTTCAGTGAGGATACTCAGGTTATTCCACTCCCCTTCCCAACCTCCCAGTCCCTCCCCTTGGGGCAGACTGCTTTATCTAGAGCCAGCTGATGTTATCTGTAACGCCAGCAGCTTCTTACATATCCACTATGAGTCCAACAGTTTCATGACATAGGATGATAGCGTAGGTTCCCATGTTACCTAATGAAGGCTGAATTGGATAGCAATTCCTTTATCCTTAGTAAAGTATCAACAGAGAAAACAACAGGGTCAGGTACTCAAGAAGCAGTGTAGGATGGCAGCAGAACACTACATTTTTCCTGTTTCATGTCTCACGTCTCCAAAGAGAAAACTTCCCCTTGCCTGCTTCCCCCCCTTCTCCCTTGAGATGCATTCCCCAGTAGTCGGTCACTTTGTCAGGCAGCAAGTGCTGAGTTTGGCAGTGTTATCAGAGGATGCCATCCCTTGTTACTACATCCAAGCACTGTAAGCTGCACTCTCCTTTTCTACACTACCCTGACACAAATAATAGCATTATATTCACTTGTAGAGGCCCGGCAAAGCATTTCAATGACACCAGATAGTTCTGAAGAGCATCAGAATTATAGGAAAGACACCAGAAACCAAACGACCCCTGCCACTCTTACGTCTGTTGTTTAAGCAACCTCCCACCCCCAGGCAGAAGATTAGACCAATCTCATTACTTACAAACTGGGATATTACATGTCGTATCTATAGATAATATTTGAGAATACACAAGGCCATCTTAGAAATTATTTGTCATGCCATGCGGGAACAGCTCTGGGAAATTATTTTTTAGTAAAAATAGAATATAAGCTGCACACAGCTGATTTAAGGTCCAGCAGAAAGAAATCTAAAGAAAGAAGTCTAAAAATGTTGCTTACTCAGGAAGGAAGCTCTGTACCTCTAAGCCATGTAGTGTGAAGATTTTTGCACACCTGAGGTGTCCACCAGGTTGATATAAACCAGTATTAGGCAAGAAGCAATAGGAGTTAAAATAATTATATGTGCCTTTCAGTACATCTGTATATCCCTTTGTCCACTGTCCATTTCCTTGTCTTACTGTGACCCAGCTGGGTTGGCTGTACTATTCCCAAAGGGAGTGAAAATATAGACCTAGAACTCATATAGACCTAGAACTAATAGTTTTTCCTGAATCTTGATGTAATCAGACTCTAGTCGCGATGAACCTCCTCTCCACATCTCCTGTCTTCCCAATTAATAATGCTCAGATGTCTCAAATAGAAAGCACTATTTTCTATTCACACAATTTGCCAGCTATCCCACTCAGAAAGGAAAATACCTGCTTAAAAATGGTATTCCCTAGAATCATTCTACTATATTTCCTGTTATTTGCTCATAGTACCTAGTGATTCCCTCAGTCTTTCTTAATATACCCTACGGTGGCGTGAAAAACTTATTTAAAATAGTTCTTACTTGGGTAGCCAAACACTGTTATTTTACTGAAGTGTGACTACAACATAAATGTTTATCTTTTTTATGCAGTGACACTAAATGATATCTAAAAGAATAAGACATCAGCTGGCATTCTGTTTTGGAGAGAATTTTTAAATGAAGAACAATCTGGATACTAGCAAAATATATGCAAGTGAATAGATGTGATAACACTGAATTTTTTTGAAGTTACGGAATAATAAACAGCTCTTTATGAGAGAGTTAAATTTTGTCGGATTTTAATCTAGTCAAGGAATGTAAACAGTTTCCCATTTTGTAGTCTGTTACCAAGTAGTAGCAACTTCTTTCAAAATCAAATATATACCTTTTAATAGGTAGCTATTTAGGCACCATAGGAACAAGGCAGTAGTGTTTTCTAAAATGTTTTAGGAGTCCTCTGGATTTTTTTCAGCTCTCATTACAGTTATGTAATTTATGTCCTGCATCTGACCAATCACGCTACAAAAAAATAAAACTGATATGCAAAGTTTCTACCAGTGCCAAAGTTCATGAAGATAAATGAAACTGCATTTATTGCTACTTAAAAAAAATGAGAAGAGCATAGTCAGGAAACATGATTTGAGATATGACTTGATTGTGAAATGACTCAGCTGCCACCACTTCAAAAGAATGCGCAGTTGTAGGTGACACAACAGGAGGATCGTTGCAGGAGTCACCGTGTATGTGCATGTGGCACTTCTTTTATAACTGTATTCTAGAAGATGCAATAGGCAGCTTCAGAAACCACACTGCTCTTGGCCGAGCTACTAATTGTACAAGACTGATTTGGATCAATGTGCTTAACTGATGGACAATTTGTTCTTCCGTGGTTCCCACTTCACTCTGTAAACTGGGAAGAGAGCAAGCAGAGCTGAAGGGATATGCAAGTAATGCTCTCTGCTACACAGAAGGGTGAATTTAATCCTGAGCTGACCCTGTCACTTAGAGGTAACAGTGCAATCTGCACTCATCAAATCACTTTGTGAATAGAAATTGAGTAGGCTTTTCTTTAGCAGTCTTTTCCACTAGCAAAGATTCCATTCTTAATCTTTTTCTTAATCTTTAAAAGAAAATACAGTGGTAAAATTAATAATGGAGAAGTAGATGTGTCAAGAAATGCCAATGTTTTCACTGAACAGTGAAAAAAAAGTGAATCCATTTACTCCATCTTATTTTCCCTGATATCATAGTTTTTATAGCACTCTCAAAAGTTCCTGCCTTATGCTGTTCCATTAAGTGTTTCTTTACCTCCGTCTTTGAGGGAATAGTTCATCATAAAAAAGGGCAACACATTGGAACGGACAATTAGTCTTTATATTCTCCAAAAAGAATTGTCTTAACGCAAGGGCATCTTTAAAAATGCATCTATCACACTCTGTGAAACATTTTATGTGATCTCTGTTTTCATATCTCATAGTCCTAATGTTTCCCAAGACATAACTGTGATATAAGGAGTTACTACTGTCTCTGTTATAGTGAGGGGAAATTAAAGTACAAAGTGGCTATGTGAATTGGTGAAATCACAAAAGAGGCCTATGGGGGAGCAGGAAATTGAATACCAGCCTTCTAGCTTAACCAGCGTGTCAGCCTTCCCTTTGAAAAGACTAAATGGTCCTGCAACTACTGAATGGTTATTGAAATCAATATGCAAAAAATAAAAATTAGATGTTTTTGCAATATTTTTTGCCCTGAGCTTAAGGTTAATATTTAATAGTTTAAAACTAATGTATTTTCAAATGATAAAAATAGGCAGATCTTCAAGAAGAAAAAAACCCAAAGATATTAAAACTATTGAATTCTGAAGAAAACCATGTAAATCACAGTCAGATACACATATTTATATAATTTATGTGCGGATATACCACGCATAAACACACATTGTGAGTCATAGGATTTGTCCTCCCTCCATCACTTCTAACTTCTTTCTTAAAGACATTTTCTGTCAAGGCAAGATATGTTACTAAAAGTGGACTTCAGATTTTTGTACAATGGCTTGATGACAAAATACACCCTCTTGTTCCATGTTAATTAATACTTGATACATGTCTTACATAACTTTATTAGTATACATCACTTAATTTCTGTTTTCAATTGATAGGATTATAACAATTGAAAAGTATGCACAATTTTTAGAAACAGATTCAGTATAAAATAACTTCCCAGTTATAAATTATGTATATATTTGCTAATATTGCATGTTTTTTAGGATCTTAATTTAGCCACCTTATTTTGGTCCATGATGGTTCTGAAATGCCAAGACAGAAACAAAAATCAAGAGGCCAGAACATGCCATATTTCTGTATGACATTCAATGATAATTATTAGCTACATTGGGAAGGTCTAGAGCTGTTATAATACCAAAGTCATTAGCCTGACTGCTTATAACCTGTTATTTAACTACAGCGTAGCATTAATGAGTAGCATTTGCTACTCGGGGAGAGACATTTATCACCAAACAGAAATTCTATACTCTCTAGTTTTCCTGACATTTTGCTCAGCTGTTCACTACATATTGGAAACCATGATTACTAGATTGTTTGTTAAATTCAACATAAAGTTTAAAGAGTTAGAGAAATATACTTTACTAAGAATTACGTTTAATGAGGATGAGCCTGTGTCCTGATAATAACATTCATGCTTAGAAGGAAAGAGAATTTAGAGGTAGACAGATTCCCACTATGAAATGATATGGCTAAAAACAAAATGAAAGAAAAAAAAAAATGGATTAACTTTTCTTATCCTGGTATTACTATAACACTAAAATCAGAAATACCAATAGATGAAATTGTAATGCTTTTGTAATGAGAATGTTTTCAAACTTTACTAGAATTTCCTATAGTCCTATAGTGATCTTCTGTTGACATTCAAAGCACTTTTTCTGTTGTCTTGTAATTCAATACATCCATTTTTATGCTTCTAAGGATTTGATTACTAAAATCTAACAATTTTAAGGCTCTTCAAAAGTATTTCCATATTTATGAATCAATTTGTTCTTTTCTCATGTATCTTCAGTTTTCAGACATTAATTTATCAGAAAATTTTACAATACGTCATGAGTTAAAGCTCTAAATGGAGGATGAAATTTCCACCTGAGAAGAACCTTTTTGAGTGTTGCAAAATACAAGTAACTTTTTTAGCCATGTTTATTTGGTGTCAAGATAAGGGAAGAAAGATTACAAGTTGTAATAATTAGTATTGGAAACTAGTCTTCACATTGAACTCTAATGGAAATGAATGGGGTAGGTTTTGAGAGAGACTTTTAATCACCATTTCTATAAAGAGTGAGCCTCTTATAACTGCCTTTTAAACCTTTCATTATTTCTTTCTTTTCAGACTTTTCCTTTTCTTTGACTTTGAACTGGTTCTTCTAGTCCTAAGAACAGACAGTATAAACACACAAAAAAAACTTTGAAAAAATATCTGGAAGGGAAAAGTATGTAAATTTTGGCTACACAATTTTTAATCTGCAAACATTTTTATTTTCAGGAATACATGTGTCCTCCCATGTGTTAGAGGAATGGTTACTTTTTTTCTTCAGGGCCATTTATCTCATTGTAATAAAACAGTACTTCCTCCCCTACTGATTAACACTGATATCATAGCACTGGTAATAGAAGCTACTTCTGAAGTGTATGGAAGATCAGTATAATCGAAAATCAATGATCTCAACTGAGGCTGCTTGTTCTATAATATGGTTTATGTAATTTGATAATGCCAATCCTAACGGAGTTAAATATAATCCATCGAAATTTCAGGATGCAAGGGTCAATAGGGAGTGCAATGCCTCACTTCCCAGCAATTACCACTTATTACTGGGGCAGTGCTTTTGCTTTGCTGTTCTGCTTGCCTCAATAAATAATATTTGGAGACCCTGCAGCTGCAGTCAATAGAGTACAGTTTTATTGTCACAGCTTCATAGTCAGATCAATACCAACTCTTCTGAGACACAGGAGAGAACCACCACACGCCAATCTAATGAAACCATGTGTTTTTATGATTCTGAAATTATACATTTTATTCATTGCTCATGCTTAATGTCACTGTTGCTTTTAACAGGGCCCTTTTGAGTAAACTTTTATGTGCCCTTCGCATGACATTTATGTGTAGAAAGAAAGGGAATTTTGTGTTCTGAAAATGAGTTATAGTGAACCAAAATTGCAAACATTTCCTGCTTTTTTTCCCCTGATGTCGGCTTCAGTTACAAGATTTCCCTATGTTGCTGTTGCAGGGTTTGAGAATAAATGAGAAAATAACCGAAGTGTCTAAGTGGACTCATGCTGCAGTTTGAAATCAGCTGAAGGACAAGGTAAACCTCATTCTCCCAGCTGTGTGTTTCTGGGCCTCGGTAGAAAAACTGGTTTAAAAAAAAATGATGATTTTTATATATGTCGAAAAAGATATATATCTTTATGAAATTTTTCTTGTGATAGCTTGCTCTGCAAATACAGCACTTGGAGGTTGGTTATGCAGCTGTAAAAGAAGCTTATGTGATTTCAAGGAACAAGTTCCATCAAAGAAAGCTGGCCTCAATTCAGGAAGTGCATTTAAGATGCAAGTTAAATTCTCTTGTGAAAACAACGGTAGTGATGTGAATGAGCATCAGGGAGTGTGAGCTGATGTAAGGAGTTCTGGTTTAAATAAAGACGGTATTGATTGTGAACTCGTTCCAAAGGATGTGAATCCTTTTCTTCTTAAGTGGGACATAGACTGTCATACTATGCTGTCTAAATAGATATAATAGATAGAGATGGACAATATTTATAATCTGAGATTTGCACAAAATAGATGTTTTCTTTGTACCATCCTCCTGATTTTCAGCACAATCATGTATAAGGTGTACCAAAAAAATGCATCAACAGCTTAAAATGAAGAAATCAAAAAGGTTCTGGAAGTGTCAAAAGAAAATTACAGTCCTTCTCGGTTAATTACAAATACAACATACTAAAAGATGAATACAAAAGAAAAGGTATAGGAAACACCTCTACGTTGTGGCTATATTCACTGACGTTTGCTTTTAAATTACCCAACCATTTTCCAGGAAATACATTACACCATGGAAGCAATTTTCTTTACAATTATTTTTCAGCTATTACTTGTATTTTTTACATCTTATTCCAGTGATGATTTGTCACAGGATTACAGAAATGAGGTGATCAGTCATGTTCACTGGGTTAACATAGATGTGCTTTCAATGAATGCTTTGGGAACACCAAAAGCTCAATTTTTGCTGCTGGTAAAAATCCCACAAGATGTATAGACACTGAAAGTCTGTTCGATGATTTAAAGTCAGGTAAAAAAGGTGAGGAAGGATTTCAACATTTTTTTTTAAACAGAGACCCTCTTTCCAACACCTTCAGGAGGGAGTTTTCCTTTGCAGTAGCATAAATATTTTTAACACTCACCACCACCTGCACAATCATCCCCATAAACTGATACGCTCTCATAATTACTGGTAATGAAAAGTGTTTTACGCCACAAGCCTTTGGCAGTGTGTCTAAGCAGTGCAGACATTATCAAAACAAGAGCACTAGCAAGCTTACTACTGTGGCACAGCTATTGGCTGTTTTAAGGTGTTTTCTTTCCCAGGCAGACATCTCACGTGCACATACGTATGTATACAAAACTACAGGAAGCAGTGTTACCTAGAAGCTAGGGCAGAGTCTTGGGATTCAGGTTCTATTCTCATTTTTTTTCCACTGGTTTACTGGAAAATTTTGGGGAACTTCATCTTTTCACAACTGAAGTCACTACTTTTAAAATAGAATACTGATACCTGATTATTTTAGATACTTTGAAATTAATGAATGAAAAAAGGGTATGTATGAAGTAAATACTTTGAATAATGTACTTGGTTTGTACCTAGGTTTTTAAATGACAGCTTTGGAGTAGACAGTGTATAGTTACCTCACTGTAGAATAACTGCTTGTGGGAGGCAATCAGTCACCACATATGCTCATTCTCTTTGGGACACCTAGAATATTCTAGTTACTGAAGCAAAGTTACTCAACTACTTCAGCAAAAAATCTGGGACAGCTAACAGTTTTTAAGGCATCTAGTATGATTTTGAATTTGAGTAAGAATTTCAAACCCGAAAATTAAAATTAGTATGTCTTCACTTCAAATCTTTCTAGGAGGTATCATCATTTAAAATCATTGCTAGGACCCCAAATTATCTTTGTAACATATGAGTGGTCTTTGTGAGTCTGTTGGTCATCATCCAGCTTTATATAGTTTCAAAATTTTTATAATGGAATAAGTAGGATAAAATTCCGGTTTGCAATAAAATTTTGCAGAACAGACATTCACCTTTATATGCAACTGTAAAAATCTTCCTAATGCATATTAAAAAAACCCCAAACAGTTATGTACAATGAGAAAAGAATCTGGCTAAAGACCATATAATAATAAAAGTTGATCTAAGGCTCACTGAAGAGAAGTCTTTTCTACTGATTACAGTGGATATTGGGTAGAATCCTAAATGGGAAAATTAAGGCATTCATCCAGTGAAGCACTTAAACATGAAAGTAATCACAATTAAATCTCATTGAAAACCTCTTAGTTTTGATTTCGACAGGATTACTTGCAGAGTGAGAAATGACTCAGTGCAAGCAGGGATAACAAAATATGGCCTCTGGAGTGGCATACCTAGAGCAGATCTTTGTGTCAAGGAATGCAGAGTCTGCATCCGCATCTTTAAATAGTCATAGAGGCTACTTTAGCCTAGCTGAAGTACAGTTATGGAAGTGTTGCTAAGCTGAAGAGTGAAGTCTCATTAGCATGCCATTGCCACCTTCACAGAAGGAGATTGGTCGCTAAGGCTACGTCATGCATGAGGTGTAGCTTTTCTCAGCCTTCCACTGCCGTGTTAGTTCTGCTGCTAAGTTTGCTGGATCACTCAGACAGATGTTTGTTTTGTGATGAAGAGCAGCCAAGAAATTTGAAGAAGGGACTTTTCCCATGAGTAGACCTTTGGAACATCTTTATACCTTACTTCTTCTCTGAGATTATGATAGGGAAGTTTTGTATGATAGAACAAGTTGTATGTACATGATGACAGGTAGGAGGCTATTATTTAGATGTGCATTAGTCAAAATGAAAAAGCACAGGTTATTCTTATATGAAAATAATCCATGCTGCAAAAACTGAGGCTAAGATTAGGATATTGCTGTAAATATAAAGTCCTCCACTATTTAAATAATACACCAGTGTAAGTTCTCTCCTTGGCTGTCAACAGAAGTATACACAATGTGCAGACATGAGCGTTGTGTAGTATTTTCTCTTTATACTGTCACATATAGGCACTGATTATTCAGTGAAAACAGGACAGCTAGAAAAGCTCTGCTCTGCCAATTCTTGTATCCCTGACATGCAAAATTTAAGAGTGGAAGAAATATAAAAGGAAGAAACTGTACATTAATTGTTGAGAAAAGTAGATGCCAAGAGCAGAAGAGAGATTTTACTGCTTTTTTTTAACAAATCACAGACAAATGGGATTACTTTTGCATGTGTAAGTGTTCTGTTGTACTGATATTTTTTCCTAACAAAAACATTTTTAGGTGGAGAAATGCTCACATATTTTACAATGAAGTGTTATTGAAAATATCTATGTATTAGGAAATGAACGGGATCTTATATTGTCACTGAATGTATTGCAAGGGACTAAAGACCGTAAGTTAACTCCTTCTGGTTCTCATTTGAAATGCGTCAAAGCATCGCTAGAACTAGATAATTCATTACAATCCAGTGCAGTTAAGCACCTCATAAAGTTAATATTCAACACTTGTATTTACAGCACTTTCACTTAAGTAGGTTTTTTAGGCATGTTGTTTAAACCAAACTAGTGTTGACACAATTATTTCATTTTGCCTTGTGTCAGTATGAGATAATCATATTTTCCTTTATTGAATGCTTTCGCAAAGTCAGACCAATTACTCGTGTTATAGCACAATAGAACAACAACTGAAACATACCATTCCCACTGGGGAGGACATGGCATGTATGAAAGCACCAGAACTTTCAGTCCTTTTTCTTAGTCTTCAAGAAATAATGTCTCCCTTCCTCTTTATAAAAAAGAACAGTATGGGGCAAGGGCAGAATTCCTTTTTTTTCCTTGCAAGTTAAACCACTTCTGTTTTGCTACACAATGGATTTAAAGATTGTCCATGCTTTTCCTAATGAACACCAGAAAAGAGTCTGCTCTTTTCATCTTCCTTGCCCATGCAATACACAGAGGAGGAGAAAATACAGTCACACCGGAAGATGTATAAATTATTTGCTATTGTTTTACCTTTATCCCCTCAGATGAAAATATTTTGACAATGAAATGATATGCAGGTTCATCATTTAGTTATTCCACAGAATCCTACTGTAATCTACTTCATCATTTTCCCTGTAAAATAGTAAAAAATAAAACCTTCCTTGTAAAAGCAGGCAATAGTTCTGATCTTTATGTTGTCTTTTTATGATGCAAACATTCCAGAAAAATAATATCTCGATGTTTATAAAATGCTATCACACGACGTTAGTTTGGATGCAAATAAGAAACAATGGTGTTAGTATTGCAGTAAACATGGTGTAAAAATGTGCACGGGAAAGTTTGTAGTAAGAAAAAAATTTGGTTTAGTACTTTTTTTTTTTTTAACTCCTCTGTTGTTTTCAACTTTATCCATTGGCCTAAGCAAAGATATTGTCACTCCTTCAAGATCCTATTTTGAAACATAAATAGTAATATTGATGATAAAGTACTTTTGAAATGGCTCTATCTAGGATTGTGTAAAAATTTTGATGTCAGAAAAGAAATAGAATGAAAATATTATCTACATTCCATTGCAATTATTGTTTGAAACCACAGACAATTACATATGATTCAAGGGTGTACAGTTATACTAGTTCTGGAATTAATTCACGCATTGGTGGTTTTACGTATACTTTGTGATTCTGTTCAGTGTCACAAAATATATTGAAAACTCTTAACACCTTTTAAAACTCAATTCACTTCTGATGCAATAACATAGATTGGTCCTATAAAGTATAACGAAAATCCATTTGTGAACCTTTTCGCTGAAGTATATTAAGAAAAAATCTCCTGTTATTTGAGCTTACCTTATAAAATGTTTACATGCCATTAAATAGTACTAACATCTCCTGTGTAAATTAAATGGGCTATGATGTTCCCTATGTCCTAAAGAGCAGTAGTACTTGAGGCTATAAAAATACCTTCATGTAATAAATCAAATTCTCTGCTCCTAAAACTGGAATTATAAAAATAAAGGGACACAATTCCTGTCTAATTAGCTTCTCTGAACACACATTGTTCTGCGAGTGCTAAAAACAAAAGTATGTTTAAACTACAGTAGTTCCTACAACTCGACATGTTTTAAGAGCTGGTACGTTGTGCAGGAGGAAGAATCTAATTTTAGAATAATTTTGAGAAAAAAAATAAAGTGCATGTGCTAGTTTGTTACAGATTTTTCCATCTAAGAGGTTGTGGGTAGCAGTGTCTGACGATATAGAAGTCTGACACAACAGTCTAAATGAGGAGGGGAAGTGGGAATTGAAGTCGATCCTTTTTGTGCTCTCTTAAAATACTTCCTTGTCATCCATTACTCATGTATCAGTGGAAGGCAGCATAACCTGGTGTGAAGGCAGGTACAAATGTTACGGTGAATTAGAAATCTTTTTTTCTCCTCAGTTCACATGCTTCTACATGCCCTGTTAGTTTCTTTCTTTGTTACATTCCTCTCCACCGAACCTTTTGCAAATAAAGTTTGCCAGTGTGTGAGTTTGCCAAACATGTCTGTTTCCATTTAGTTTCACTTCTGGAAATATTTTTGGCTTCAGTCGCATAGACAAGTAGTATCTTTATATAAGCCTATTTGACAAAGAATAAAATCCATGTTGCAGTGGCTGAGAGGAGCTCACCTGAGCCATTTTATGTGTTTAGAGCAGCTTTTCTCTCTCTCTACTACAAAATTGAGTGTTACTGACATTCAGCTAAGAGCTGAAAGAGTTACTTCAGTGAGGAAAAGGTTTTGTATATATTATTATATATATATTTTTACATTAAAATGTAATTTCACGGTATTTGAATCAATAGAGAGTTGTTACCATAAATAAATGGCACACATTCTTGTTTAGCTCTCACCTAGACTGATCCTTAAATGGAGTATTTTTATCCCCACAAATTGTATTATCTGAGGTTAAAACCGTTCCTATGTGTGCTAAAGGTTGGTGTGACAAAATGTTGTGGAGGCTGCAGGTTAAGCTGCTTTCCCATTTCCTTGAAGGTGACCTCAAGAAGACAAGTGGTCCATCTATGAAGCTAGTTTGTATTAGAAGCCAAGAAAAATAAACTTGAAGTAAATCTTTAAAGATACAAAAGATGAACTAGGTTGGCATTGAATCCTCCACTCTGTCCACCAGGATTTTGCAGAACCACTCCTTTTCTGCAACCTGCTTCTCCATCCAGCAACATTAGTGCTCTCAGGGATTATAACAACCTCTGCAGAGTCCCTGTCAGATCCCTAGGAACCTCTTCCTCTTCCCACCATCCTCTTACCCTGAGCAGCTGATCCCTTTCTTGGCCTTGCCCTGCTGCTGCTGGATCGCCCGTGTCAGCTGTGCTGCAGAGGCGCCTGCAGCCCTCTCACCCTGATTCTCCCTTTCCTCACAGGCCTCAAGTGTTCAGGGTTTTTTGTTTCCTTAGGACATAGGGTAAATTGCAGAAAAATGGAGCCAGACCAAGCGTTTTTGCCACTAAATCACTGAAGCTGAGAATCATTTTGGTGACATTTTTGCCATCTGTTTTCCTGACAACTTTAGTGAGGCTGGTTTATGGTCAAACATCATGACCGTGCTTCTTGGCCACTCTGTTTTTTCTAAAGAGCTTTAAAACCACTAGTGAAAGGCAGCTCACTTGGTTGACCAGATGCAGAGGAGAGAGGCAGCCCCGCCTTCTATTAAACTCTGTGTCCCCCTCACCAGCTGCAGCTTGATAAAGTAATGACTTTTTCTTGCTGGGTGGTAGTGGGGGGATGTGGCTGGAGTGGGGAGGAAGAACGCAGCCTGAGAGCAGTTGTTTCTCTGCTAAGGCAGGTTTGGGGCTGAGCTGGTTTGCTTCCCATGGAGGTATCTCATCTGAGCTGCTTAGAGGCCACTGTTGTGAGGGTGGTGTATGTGGGCTTTCTGTTGGCTTTGCTCCTCCTTAGGATAAAAGCTGAAGGAAAAGCTGGGTGCCGAGGTGCTTCTCTCTTGATGCGCCTCGTGAGCTGCGGGCCGGGTGTTCCTTATAGGGGGCGCCTGAGGGGGAAGGCGGGAAAGGGCAGCCGAAGGCTGAGGAAGGAACCTTCTGGAATCTTCCAGAACCTTCCAGAATGCTGCTGGCCTCAGGCAGAGCTACGCCTGCCAATGGTTACTACTTCATGCCATAGTAAGAGAGAATCATCTCAGCTATTTCACACGTGGCATTTTTCCCCTTCTCCTGTTCTGTTCAACTTTTGGGGAGCCTGTCTGTGGCATGTGGGCAGAGTCCAGGGGATACCTCCATGGTGAGGTGTGAGGGTCCACCCTGGTGAGCTGCTGTCAGGGTCCTGACAGCTTGGAGTTTTCTGTGTGAGGGTTCAGTGCAGGACTTCGACAGGAGAAGCGACGTACACTGATTTTGACAAGTAGCAGGTAAAAATAGCTGCCTTGTTGCCGTTTGAAACACGCCATTTTGTTCAGTACATAAATTTTGTGTGAGGTGTGCATTGCTGTTTACTTCCCTGCCAAAGTGTGTCTCTGTCTTTAAAAGAAAAAAAAACAAACATACAGTGGAGTGGGGTGAACGCGTGAATGGCCTTTTGGGGTCTGTGCTAACATTTTTACAAGTCAGTTACTGGCATTTAGCTACTGCCAGCCCAGTTTGAAGTTCAAAATAATTCTGTGAAGCAACCTTCCCAAAATAGGGCACAAAACCAGATATATATGCTTTCCAGTTTTAATTTGCTGTTGCTATAAAAGGTGCTGTTAATAATATAGATGAATAAATTAATAACTATAAATTAATATTAGGGTAGCATAGAAAGTTTAAGGCTTTAGTATCTTTTGAAAGTGAAAAACCCTAATTTTACTATCGGCAAGTACTAATTTACTTGTAAGCAACCTCTGTGTTTATCTCTGCATATTGATATTATTTGTCAAATAGCCTGCATAATGTGCATCCTTGCTGCCCCAGCCCAAAGCTGCTTGTGAGATTGCACATGGCAGGAGGGGCCACGGTGGCGTTTAGGCAGAAGCTGGGTATGGGTAGGAGGGAAAGGGGAAAAGGCCTGGCCTTCTGGCAGCAGATCAAGTCTGACTGCATTAATTGTATCGTGAAACTTTAACACGTAATTTTATTGTACCTTTGTAAGGGAGCAGGGGAACTGGTCTACGTCGTGAATAATACTCTCGGTGTGGCAGAACTTGCCACTCAGAATTTGCTGATATTTTCAAATAATTCAGAGTGGAATAATGTGCTTTTCAAATATAATTAAGTTCCTTTTAGCTTGGAAATCATAATAAGAGGTGGAGTCTTAACTACTGAGGTAACCTCTGAACTTCTTTCCTGTTTTCCTTCCTGGCTTGGTCTGTGTGTGTATGATGATATGTACAGGTGGTGAAAGGCATTATTAAATTGCACATGTGAAATCTATCTTGGATGACCTGCATCACATAAACCAGAGGAATTAGTGTGTGGAAAAGCATCAGAGAAGTTCAAGAAGCCCTTGAACATGGAAGTGGTGGACAAGAGGCAGAGGCACGATGCTCTGCATTAGGAGATGCAGCTGGTTACCACAGAGCAAAGCTAGCCTCTGTGGCAGCACACCTCAGCTGCTCTGTATTGATAAACTTTTTGCTGTATGCCTGGATGCACAGTGATGCATGATAATTTTAGTGACTTATTTTATGATGCTCAAATGTGATTCTTGATTAACTTAGGTTGCCTAGTGTCGAGTTGTAGTTACAGTCTTTCCTGCACATTTTCCACTGGAGCAAAGCTGAGTATTTGGGTTGAGTTGTGGATGAAATATTGCTAGCCAGTTCATTTCTAGTTCACTATAGGAAACCTGAGGTGCTATCAAACTTGTATTTCATAGTGAGAACCCAAATATTATTTTCAGGCAGATTTAATTTTAATGTTACTGAAAAACTTGACCTGTCCTCTATAGAAAATTATAGTATTGTGTCACTGGGTGGATTGTGGGAATGCATACCAATGCATGGATCATAATTATTTTAATTCCATAGCATTATCAGCAACAGACATATGACTGTTAATAATGCAATTCTCTTTAACACCCTCTGTAAAAACACATTGATTTTATAGCTCCCCAAACTGATTACATTAATATCTGTGCATAATTAGTTTACACATTACTAAATTACTGACAGATTAAAAGTGAAATAGTGCAGTTCATACATGGCCGCATAACTGCCAGAAAGGAAATTAATATGGATTCAAATGGTCCTTGGAGACCTGCGCTGAAATAGCAGAAATCTATAAAGACTGCTTGCGTTAGGAAATTTCCATCACCAACATGTTTGTGGTTGGTGCTTTGCAAAGTCTGTTAATATGGGTAAAATTTAGTACAGGAAATGATGTTTGAATGATGCTTTTACTGTTACCAGCTCAAGAATGTGTTTATTAAAAGTAAAATCCTGATTTAAATAGCAATTGCATTGGATGTGAATATGAATTTTTAAATACGTTTTTAAATGTTGCTAATGAAGTGGTAGTAACAAAAAGTAACTGCTACTTAAGATGCATGTGAAAATGATACTGGCTTTTAGATACCATACAAATTGAGAAATTTTGCTACTTCTCCCCCAGGCCAAACACACATTAGAGATAATCCTATATCAAAACTTGATCTATTTATACAACCTCAGATGCTGCCAGACAATTTTCTTTCTTTAGAAGAATTTTGACATAAACTATATAAATCAACTTTACGTACAATTCATCAACTATCTACAGGTTTTTACTTATTGGATGCATCTTGGTGAAGACTGGGCCACTTGGATGCCAGTCCAAGCTATCATTAGGGAAAGAATTGTAAGAGGTTTTGGTTGTGGTTCTTACAGGTTGGTTGTAGCAGAAAGTTGTGCTAAGGTGTGTGGACTGTGACATTGCAAGAAAAAATGGAAGTAACTGATGCAGCCAATACTTCCTGTTGTAGGCTTTGGTGAAGGCTGAAGGATATGACTTCAGGGAGTGGGTGGTGTTGGTAAGTTGAACATAATGGCAAGGGTAAATTGTGTGATGCAAAGAGATGCAGCCAGCTTTACTATACATATCTGAATACCAAACGGAAATGCTAGATGAATACAGTCTCAGTTGTGTCTCTTGAGGGGAAAATGCCCTCCAAGGTTAATCGGCATGATGTGTATAAGGATCTGGTTTCTTGAAGGTCTCAGTATTGCCTTTAGCAATCAGTACAGTACTGCCTTTAGCACAGAGGCTGTGGATGTTGGTGGCTGACAGCTTTAGAAGTCGTATTACAAAGGCAGAGAAAATCTATTTTGGGGAAAGGTTGCTGCTGCTTCCCTACCTTGCTCCTTCTTTGGGATAGCCTCCTAATTAACTCCTTTTACTAAGCCTCTAAAAAAATTAATTTGTGTATATGTAAAAGATTTGGGAAGACTCACAGTACTAAATACACCTCTTTTCTAGCATTCCTATAATTCCTCAAGTGGGTTCATTTTTTTCTTTTAGAGAAGGCTCATTGGTTCTTTTAGAAACTTGCTTTCTTTAATTTTAAACTTATACTTCAATAGAGGGGGACAAACTTGTTGAACTTACTTTTTAGATGTTGTATGTAGCACATGACCTTTTTTATTATGAGCTTAACAAAAAAATAAAGCCCTGAGGAAAAGTTGGAAATGGATATTTCACCTGTTTGTCACTGGTGAGAAAGTCAGTTTATTGGTCTGCTGTGGATGAAAAGGAAGAAAGGCTGAAAGCAGCCTGTGTTGTGACTCTTCAAGTAGCTACACAGGAAAGAGGTAAAGACATTTCAGATGAGGCAACAATTTAAACAGTTCAAGTGACAGCCACTTAGAGGTATCAAAAGATTTCACTGTGGATATGTTACTTTCTTTCATGTGAACGGTGACAAATACATGTATTGGCTAAATATGGTTGATGTCTGGTTGCATGTGGAATAGCCTGGACACTGCACTCTGGGAGGAAATAGGCTTCATGTTTTAGACATCTATTTTGACATCATGTTCCATTTCACCAAAGTAGTCACTCTGAGTCATTAGAGCTGTATTTATGATTGGAATTAAGATGAATCTGTGTGAAACATGACTATAGTGTTTGTAAGTATTTTTTGTAAATGTTTCCACCACTTGTAACTGGTGCAGTAAGATGCCATATGGGAGTTCTGCCAGATTTCACATAGACCATATGAAATGCAATTGGCAGACCTGTTGTACATTACCGTTGGATTGTTGTACATTTAGCTAAACTATCATTAAATGCTTCGCTTCTTGCCAGCCAAGGGAAGCTACCATTGCACTTACTGTCACATTGGGCTTGTGGAGCAAGCAGTAGCCAAAATTTCTAAGGAAGCAGGAACTGCACGTGGATCTAAGAGAACCAAAAGTATGGAGCTAGGTTTTTAGAACTAGAAGGATATTTTAGAAGGCAGAGTGAAAATGAACTGTAGTTTTCTTTACTTGGAGGTTTTTTTAAGTGATTTTAAAGAATAGTATCTGCCGGTTTCATGAATGGGAGACTTACACAATGTAGAGCTCCTATCATTTGCTGTATTAACAAATACACTGTTAATCACCAGGGCTATTGGCACCGAACGAATACTGTCTTGGCATTGTGTTTCAAGTGGGAAGGAACAAACAGTGCTACAACTATTGTAACTTTTTTGTTTTAGGCAGCATTTTGAAACTTCTGTAGTGTTTAATATAGCCTATATAGAGTTTGTCAAATAAAGATCTTTGTTCATGCAGGTGCGTTTAATGCATAAGACAGTTGATGTGACCAACTATCTTGCTTAATACTACTTTGTGGGGTTTGAATGCTTTGTTTTGCTAATGAGTATGCCTTGGTACTGTTATTAAGAATTGAGTAATTTCTACTTTGTGATCATGTCCAGTAAGTCACTCTAAATGTGATGCTTGGTATATTTTTCAGTGTCTTTTCTTTTTTTCTTTTAGTGATACAGGGCTTCTGGAATTATGTTTTTGGCAAAGAGAAAAGTTTTGTTTACATATGTTATGTTTTAGTAGTAGGTGTAGTGAAATAGGAGACAAGATCAGATTAGAGTTTTGTTTATTACATTATCCATCTAAGGCTCTATAGGTCTGGAAGTTATGTCTTGTGTACCGATAACATGACTCTAAGAGGCAGCTATGTGAAAAAAGATTGAAACAACTCACACCCCTGAAAAACTAACAAACAAAAAAAGTGTACATGCACACAAAATCCAAAACACACAGAAAGAGCCCCAATAAAACAAACAAATGAAAAACCCCAAGCAAAACAAAATAACCAAGCCCACAAAACCCACCTTTTGTTTATTATGGGTTTTATACTGGTAAAGCAGAGTTAATATTCCTTAGGAGTTGATCACAAAGACTGGTTTTGTTTGATGAGGTATGTGAGTTTTGGAAGAATTGTAAAACATTAGACTGCAGCTTCCATAGGTGTTAATTTGACGTTTTTACAGGAATATTCTTTTCACTTATCTGTATCAAACAGGTATATAAGTAATTATTTTGTTTCAGAAATTAATTTATTTCGGTACATTCTTGTTTTCATACACTCTCTTGCTGTTCTAAATGTAAAGCTTCCTGCATTCAGGTAGTTTGAGCATCATTGGTTTACCAGTTCTGTTGGCTTCTTCACAAGTCTTGCAGCTTTGTGGATCTTCTTCCTTGCATTAACTCCAGGAAACCTATGATCACAAAAGTTGAGTTTCTTACGGTAAGAGGACAAATTAAGTTGTCAAGTCAGTATTTCCTGCTAAGGTTGCAAAACTTTCCCAGTATATAATAAACATTCTCCTGGGTGGCTCAGACTTGCAGTTTTTGAAGTTTTCTCTTGGGAAGTGTGAAGGCTAGCAATTGAATCAGTAGTGAAACAGTTTTTCCCATACAAGTGTGTGTATTAGACAGGGCTGTATGCATGGATTTAAGAAATATGTGCATTTGAAATACATATATGAAATGCATGCAGCATGGAGGGTGAAGGTACAGTAATAGACTGTCGGTTTTGTCAAGTGGGGGAGGGGGGAGAGTGGCTGAATTTTTGGAGGTAATGAATACTTTCTAAAAGAAAAAAATCAAGAGTTGATTGTTCAATATTCTGTATAATAATAATAATACAGAACCCTGGAATCTGGATAGACAGAATGATAGAATTTAATGCTCTTTCCCAAGAGCTACCTCTATAAAATGTTTAAAAGCTTTATTCTTGTTAAAGTGTCACTGAATTCAACATAGGTGATTTTAAATATTGATTGTTCATTTTGAAAATTTCCCAGCAAAATTGTTACATTTTTGAGAAAGCAATTCTGCTCCTAAGAAAAATCTCTCTTACTGGCAGTAACTGATCCAATTTAGTGGAAGCAATCTTGTTGCCTATTAATAGCTGCATTTTTGTTTCTTCAGTCTTCCTTAAGTGGCCTGAATGTGAAAATTCACCAGTTTCACCCAAGTCACCCCCCGACACTGAAAGATTCTTCAGCATGTTGTTACTTCTAGGTCCTTTTTTAAATAATGGGAATATAAAGAGTCAGAAAGGAGCAATGCTTCCATTGGTGTTTGGCTTATCTTCCTGGGATAATGTTAGTTATAGGCTACTGGGCTTTTTGGAAATGGCCTTTTTGTCTTTTGAGCCATTACTACATTAAATTAATTCAAACTGAGAGATATTATGTGAAATGTGAATTCCTATATTTGTTTATTTGTCTTTCAGTAGTATCTGAGCGTTTTCATTACACATCCAAAATCCAAAAGTGTTAAAAGTTTACAAGCTAAGAACATTTCTTCGCCATTAATAATGCCATTTTAGGTGATAGCTATTGTACAAAATAACCTTGCTGTGAAGACATTAAGGAGGTGCATGATTTTTTTCATGAGCTGGGAAGTATTTAAGGTTTTGTTTGATATTGAAAATTAGCATCATTAAAAGACTCAAAGCCTTCTCTTCGGGCACCCACTGAAAAATATAAGAATGTGAAGAATTTTTCAAGGGGAGGTCAGAGAAAACGCTTTTACTAACGCACTATCTAGAAGTTCATTTTTCCAAGGAAAGAAAGGGTAATGGTTTGTAGCATGACTAAGGTGTTTCTTTGTTCTGTTTCGCCTTTTTAAGTTGAATGTGAAGGCTTACTGTTAAATTAAACATAGATTCTAATAACAAAGCAGGATAATAGTGTTAGGGAGTTACTACTCGCACAATACTTTCTTAACCTGTTCGAGGAAAATGGTTATTTATTTATTTTTTAAATTCTTGTTATGCCCTGAAGAGCAATTGTTGTTATTTACAGGTTTCTGTTCCCTTTGACTTGAAAATAATTACATCAGTGATTTCAGAGCCTCTTTGAAAGTCAATCTTCTGAAGCAAATGAAGGAACAGCTCTAAAACCAAAATAATTAAATTGTGCTTTTGCTGTTTTTATTATTTCTGCTGTTACTTAAGAATGGTGAGAGTGGTTTTCTGGCTTCTATGAAGTAAATGTAAAATTTTCCTACCTTATCAAAAGTAGTTAATCTTTGTTACATGGTAGTTTCCTAATTTTTTTTTTATTTTAGGGAGAGAGTGAGTTTCTAATTAGACATCCGTAAAAAAAAAATGTGATGAGCTCAGGGTAAAAGCATGTTTTATGGATGACAATTTTAAAAATTCAGTTGTAGTTCCATTTTTATTTTTCAACAATTTCGGAAGGGGATGAACATTGTGAATATCAGGAAGTTCTTACTGTGATTCCAAGTACTGTGTTTAATTGCTTGAGTAAATTTAGAGTATCTATTTCAGTTTTAAAAAAGTAATTGCTGAATTGCCATTTAGATTCTTCAAAGAAAGGGTAGGTGAAGATAGTAAAATAAGTATCACCCAAGGGCTAGCTGGTTGCCAAAGCTTTGAGGAAATTTCATTACTTTCTCTATGAATGGATGACTGGATTGCTGGATTGCTTGCAAATATTTGTATAGTTACATGCAAAAATAAGTAGGCACCTCTGCTTCATAATTGTCGCTTTGTGGAACTTAATTCAGAATTTCTTCTGTATTGTGTTACTGTGTAAGATAAAGAGGCCTGATATTTTTCTTACAGAAAAAATAAAATCTCAGAGAAGTGTACTTATGTTTATTCAGATATCAAAATTGCATAATATGGTCTGTGTAGAACTATATTTACAGCTGTTTGGCAAACAGATGAAGCAAGTTTGCAGCCTAAGTAACAAACTGCATAGACATAGTCCTCCTTTAAGAGTTGCTTGTGTAAGCATATCACATTTCCTGGAATGTAAACCACATTAAAAAAATATATTTTATATGCTGTAAATCTCATTAAAGCACTGAAATTAACTCAGGTATTTTTTTATACTTGTTTCTACTTAGCAGCATTTGTAGCAGCACTTTCAAATGTATAGCTGCTTTCCATATGTTTCTGCATGGTAATGAGCAAACATGAATACTTATTATTGTACTTTCTTGTCTTGCAACAATGTACTTAAAAGTTGTTGTGCCATTCAGACTAGTTCTCTTAATTATGCTGTGTATGCATCAGTAAACAACATGACAATGCAAAATGTAATTTTAAGGGAACTAATTGAATTTCTTATTCAAGGCACATCACAAAAAATATTTGAATTTTTTCAAGAAAGTCAAAAATCCTACAAGCTGCTCTAGTTTTATTAAATCCCTACCCCTCTGAAACTAAGAAAATGAATATTCAGTGTTTTCTCCATTTGAGTCCCTTGACATGGTATCGATTCACTTTATTTTCCCAACAATTTCTGACAGATTTCCCAATGTGGATTTACTTATGTGCTTTGATATTCATTTTGTGACTGCCTTTGAAAAGCACATAAAAATTAAAGCTGCAGCAAACCGTTCACTAGAGCTACAAACTAGTGAACACAACCCTTGGAATTAGTGTGTTTGTTCACTATGCTGGCATGTGCAATATACTGTTTTTAGGATCCATCATACAGAGTACTAACTGAAGGTAGAAAGTGTTGGAGGTAGGAATTAAAGGCTGTTTGTTTGGCTCATGGTAACATTATTGGAAGGTTTAACCTTCTGAAAGGCATATTCCTTCCATATTCCACCTCTCCATGTATATTCAGTCAGGACACTTTATGTACATTTTAGGTACATAAAAGATAAGTAATAGACTTTTGAATAATATGAGTGGTATTGACATGAATGCAAGCTGAAAAAATAGCATACATCTGAAAGCAAAGACCTAATGCTGAGTGAGTTGCTTGTAGAGTTTCTGTGTTTAGAAGGTGACTTTCTGCAGTGTATTTGTTATTCTCATTAACTTGTCTCAACAACTTAGTGAAGTGACAGTTAGTGGACAGGGTGAGTTTTTGTTTCATTTTATGAGCACGCACACACACACATATCTAAGATGTTTCAAAAAACAAATGTGACAAATCTCCCCAAATACCCATAAAGTTTGAAATGCATCCCTCCCCACCCTGGGGTTATGTGGGAGAATCCATGGTAGAGAAAAAAAATGAGACTCTGTTCCCTTCTAAGTCTAAAAGCCTTTTTTTTCTGCTGTGGGCTGCCTCTTGTCCATAGCTTGATGTTCCCATTTTGAAAAGGGGTCACTTTCATGTGGAAGTAGGTCTTTCACTGGCTTACTTTGTTAGACATTGAAAGATGCAGCAGCATATAAATTCTTAACGTTCATGAAGCTGCCCCATTGTCTTGCTACCAGTGCTGGTGTAGGAGGGGGAAGGGGTGGGG
This sequence comes from Chloroceryle amazona, assembly GCA_027560015.1. NCBI lineage: Eukaryota > Metazoa > Chordata > Aves > Coraciiformes > Cerylidae > Chloroceryle > Chloroceryle amazona. Next base: position 50,476 of record JANHFX010023607.1, on the reverse strand, counting down.
GAGAAAGGTTTCTATATATGTTTCCTATAATATAGGTCTCGACTAGCTATAAGGTGTTTTCTGCTCTGAATTCAGAAAAAAATGTTTTTTCAGCAAGACAATTCAAGCTTCTGTCGCTTAAATTCAATCCTGTTCTTACCCAAGATCTCTGGAAACAAATGCAGTTAATCACTATGAACAGTTAAGTTTTCACCCTTTGGTGAGGCCCAGTCAAATCCTATACCTCCATAACAGCTGACAGTGCTTGCATTATTTGTTTGGGTTTGTTTTTTTTCCTATCTGGGTGCCTTCATAAGCCTTTAGAAATTTTCTGAATCTGAAAGTAGCCTGGTATGAAGCATGACATTTTGCTCAGTTGGATAAATATGCGCAAGCAGTTGAGATAAGAATGAGAACTGAGAATGGAGACAATTTCTACTGATATACATTTTGAGTTTTCTTTTTTTTTTGTTTTCTTTTTTTTTTTTTTTTTTTTTCCCAGATCTGGGATCACTTGTGAAAACCCTGGAAAAGAAAGATACTCTGAAGGTGAAGAACGCTTATTAAGAAGTTGGCAAAGCGGTGAGTCATGCTGGATTTGTAGTGTGTTAATAGCCACATCAAATTAGTATGACAGAAGTAGCACCTGATGATCCAGGTCCACAGTTCTGAGTATACATGTTAAACGAGCACCCTTTCAAGTATAAACCAAGATTTAATACCCACAGCAATATTATACTAGTTAAAAACACAAACCAACAACAAAAACCCTCCCAATATATACAACAGAACTAAACATAGAGTGTGAGGAAGATATTTCTGTGAATGTCAGACCAGGATAATGTTAAGCAGTTCTGCTTGATCCTGATTTTCAGTGCTTTTTATGTTTATCCTCATTGGGTTTGTGAGCTCATATTTTAAAAAATCTTTTTCTAGGTAGACCATTCAATTTTGGAACAAAATCCACTGAAGCAAATTAGTCCTTTGAAACTTGTTAATTCTCTTTAAGCTTCTTTATGAGTGAGGTTTCAAACTGGATTCATTCAAATTATTACCTTGGCAATATCTAAGTACCTCATATTATTGTCATTATTAAGAATTCTACCTTGGATGTAACCTGTATCATAGTTATGCTTAGGTAAAGTTCAGCTCACAGTGTATCATGATGTTCATCCTCTTCTGTTCTCTATTTAGTATTCCAATTCAGGATATATTCCAAATCAAAGAAGAAATACTTCAGCAACAGACATTTAACTTTTAATCTATAAAATAAACTGTTATTAAATTGAGAAAAGGGGAATACCTGTAGGAATTCACAGAGGGGAGGCAAATCAATTAGGATTGATATTTAATTTTGAAATTGAAATACCCTTTATTTTCTGAAGTAACATAGGGAATAATTAATATTGTGGAGTTTCTGGGCATGATTATTAAATTAAGAGACTGTTTTCTTGAAGTTCCTTAAAATCTTCACTTAACAGATTCATAGGAACAAACTCATTGTTGTTTATAAGAGGACTTTTTTCTCATTCATGATGAAAGTTTTCTGTCAAGCCATCCTTTGAGGTCATTTCAATTTTCTAGACATCTACATCAGCTGTTATCAACCAATAGGAGTTACTACTCTGAACTGGAAATTATTGAAAATGTATACAGAACATCCAAGCTCACTAAGCTTTTCTAGATTGTTGACATAGAGATTACTTTTTTGGGTAGTATTGTTGACTTGTGTGGGAAGGTGATTGTGCATCTATTCCTAAAATTTTTTTAGTTTGGTCATTTCAGGCTAAATGTGAAAATGTGATGGAGAGGTAGAACTCTTAAAGATATTTCTGAGATATTTCTGATATTAAAGATAATATTATTAAAGATATTTCTGAAAGTCCTAGGAAAATAAAGAATGGTTAGAAGAAAAAGCTTGTATTCTACTGCGAGGGAAGAGTGTAACATAATCTCAGCCTTTATTAGAAATCGGGGAAGTCACATGAGGTATCAGCCTGGGGGCAAAACTCTGCAGGCAAGGAGGATTCATTAGTTTTGCTCCCCCAGAAGCTGGTTGGCTTGGTTGTGAGTCACATTTACCTAAAGCAAAAACTCCTATCGCTGTGGGAAAAGCCCTGTGACACAAGCAGCCCAGAAACTGACCAGCTCATTTAGAAAACTTGACTAATGCTGTTCTTGACTCTAAATAATGTGTGCATTTTGGATAAAGAGGAAAATATTTTGTCCAGACTTTCTCTTTCTTGCCTGTGCGTTCACAACTGTTTATTCACAAACAAGCTACAGTTTTGGAGAGTAAATTCCTCATTGATGGTGTCAGAAAGTAGTTCACTGTCATTATTCCTGTGCTGGCACTGTTAGGTTATATCTGAGAAAGTGTATCTAGTCCAAACTCCTGCTCAGAGCAGGACTTCCCAGTTAGATGAGGTTCCTTAGGACTTATCCAGCTGAATTCAGTAAATCTCAGAAGATGGAGATAATACAGTCTTTTTGATTGTCTCTTCAAATGATTAAAAATTTCTTCCAAGGTCTGCAAGGCCATTTTTTACAGACCTTCTACCTACCTACTTGATCCTTAGCTTACACTTCTACACGGAGCCATCGTATTCCCAGAGAGGTTCTTTTCTCTAGGGGGGGTTCTGTTGTCCCGTTTTTCTGGCATGATGAGATCCCTTTGAATATAAGCTGCTCTGTCCACAGACAATTTGGCATCATCTGCAAACTTGCTGAAGTTACATTACATCATACGGGTCATAGGTGATACTAGTTTTTTAACCACTTCAAATTCCTCACCAGTTTCAACCTTAGTGAAGCTGTGGCCTTTCCATTTATGTTCCTGCTTGCTCAGATGAAGTTTCACTTGGATCATTTGGATATATGGCAGATTAGTTTCATTTGAAGTAGTAAACTTTTCATCAATCACTAGTACCTGCTAAATTCTTATAGTAGGAAAGCATTTCTATTAAAGGAGCCTGGTAAAGACTTTCATTTATTATTGTGATTTGTCCATTGAGTTCTATTAATATTTGTATTTGTGTAGCCAGTAAAAAGAATTTGGAGAGATGGCACAGTACCTCTGAATCATCTCCTTGTGGCCATTGCTGAGCGTTATTTTGAACTTGGATCTGCAGTTTGCCACAGTACAGTATTACATATCTTCAAGGTTTGTTTCTGCTGACACGTAATCCAGGAACCTTTGAATCTGAACCAGACCTGCTTGTTACTTCAAAAGTATATGGACAGATAGAACTGCCTTTTTCTCTTCAAAAGGCCACATCTACTGGCTCAGTTTATTTTTTCTTTATTTTTTTGTTCCTTGTCTTCTTGTCACTGAATTATGTCCTTGATTATTTATGGACATTAAATAATATTCTCTAGGCTTCAAGCTTTTGAGGTGAAGATAGCAGCAACAGAGTACAATATGTTGCAGGGCTGAATTTGATCACATTCTTCTTCACTATTTAAAGCTGGGGAGGGGATTTGGTCTTAAATAGGTCAGCCCACAATCGAGTTGTTCTTTCCAGGTATGATGTAGCAAGTATCTATTCAGAAGAATTAATATGCATCAGGCTCAGAGACAAGAAGTATGAATTTGCTTTCTGCAGATCGGTTTTAAACTCTTATGTACTGCTTGGGTATTGTGACTTTCAAGTCTGCTCAGGAAAATGTCACAGCATGTATGTTACATCAGAATACCGTTTTCCATTGTTGTTTCCACTTGCTATTTTTCTACTTGGCAAATCTAAGAAAATTTAAAGATGGAATTTAGCCACCACTCAAAAGTTTTTCTTCATCTCTTCATTTTTTCTTTTGATTTTTTTTTTTAAATTACTTGCAATATGTAGTATATGCTAATGTCTGTTGCTAGGTTTTTGCAAGCAGCTACCTTCTTACCTTCTTATTCAGGTCAGATTTAAATAGCTAATCGTTAATTTAGCACAAGACATGTTGTTCTTTGAGTTAACTCACCCAGTAGCACATTTATACCTTCATAGGTGATTATGTTCAATATATATTTGAGAAATATTAATACTACACTTATTTTTGTACTCTGATCTCAAAGAAAAAAAAAAATCTCAAAAATATATTATTCTTTTTGTCTTAATACCAAAGCATTTTTCTGAAATGCTGTCAGAATTTTCTGGTAAGAAAACATATTGAAAAGGCAACTGCTTCACGTCTTTTGAGGCACTAACACAAATACAACCATTAAGCTTCTTATTTTTATAGAATATTTTTATGGAATAGAGCATCCTCAAAGCTCTTGCAGTGATATTCTTAGGTGAGAGCTTAAAATGGGCAAGGAATGAATGCTTTCTGATAACTATTCCATCAAATGGCTAAACATTGTCATACATTTGTCCTAAAATGGTCATTCAAATGCCTAATAAGATATTGTAGTTTATGACTGCTTATGTTTTTTTGCATGGATTTTTGGTAGTCCTGCTAACATGCTTAGACAAGTGCTCATATATAACCTTGACAGAATCGTGGCAGTAGTTATACAAAAAAATCAATATACTATGCTAAAGTATTGAAAAAATGGATTTTTTACCCATTAGGTGCATACCATTAAGGTATAGTAAGAATTTAAGCTATTGAGCTTCCTCAGTAGGGCTCCAAGTGCAATCCTCATGACTTTCTAATAAATGCTTATAGAAATTTGTGACAATTCTTCTAGCTGCCTGTGTACATTTATTTTCTAGCTGGAGAGATTTTGGGTTTGCAAGGTGTTTCTGTGTTTCTTTTTTACTTTTTTTTTAAATTATTTGTTGGGGATTTTGTGAAAGAAGGTAGGAATGTAGTGAGAGTTCCATGCTTGATCCTCTTGTAGCAAAGTTTACTAATTCTGTAGCCTGTAATGTCAGCTGCTTCTGCAAACAGGCAAGGTGTCTATAAATTCAAGGATAGAAATAGCAAGTAAGAAATGGAAATTACAGTATTATTAGTCTTGTAAAATATACTGTTTTACAGTAGTGCCGTAGTGCTTACCAAGCATAAGGCCTTCTTGAGTGGAGACACATTCAAATTGAAATATGAATTATCACCTGAAGTCCATCCTTGTCCTTAACTTATGTGACCAGTGCTGAGTGCTTTGGAAACTGCAGCCAGTGCTGTGAAGCATGCTGTGATGGATGCTTACTTTATTTTCCTACACAATTTTATCCTTTAACAGCACTGTGTGTTGGCTCTAAGTTTGTGTTTATAACTATTATACAAATTTAGCATGTGAAAATTAAGGTATTCTTAAAACTTTGTAAACTGCAGGCACAATACACATGTATTACCTGAGGTTATTCTTGCAAATTCTTTAATTGGCTGCAGAAGGTGGTATTTATAGTACTGGGTTAGTGGAAAAATTATGTGTTGCTATTTAAAAACAAAACAAGAATCTGTTTGTGTTTATTTGTGATAAACATTTACATTTATAGCTCTTTGTAAGCAGGTGATGATTCAAACTCATTCTATATCAGGTTGTACTGATCTCAAATATTTAGTAGTCCATGGGCTACCATATTCATGCAAGAATGTGCTTCAACCAAAATTTTGTATTGGTTTTGACATGTCATTTTAATTTCAGTTTCTTTGATAAATGCAATGTTATGGATAAGTACTTCCACGTTAGTTCAAAGCATATGTATCTCATTTCCATGCAATTAAATGATACTCAGATTCTTATAAGTGATGCCTTGCTGAGGTTTGTTCCTTCAATAGTGCATGTATTTTTTTTTCAGTGAAGCTGTTAAATAACTGGTATTTCTTACTGATTTTGTCTGAATAGTATTTAATTAAAATGCAGTTTGTGACAGGCCTTGTTTTGACTGCCAGTGAGATTTTTTAATTTTTTTTTAAATAGCCCTGTTTGTTAGGGCACTTGGCAAAAATGTGGAAGAAATGTTTCCTGTCCCATTGAGTCTATAAAACAAATGTCTAGTCCAAATTCCCTTGAAATTTATGAAAAATAATTTCTTTTTTTGTTAAATATTTGTATGAGATGTTTCATGTTTTTTTCAGATATGTTAAAATTGTTTAATTTTTTTTTTAAATGAAATTATATTTAAAGGTGATTGAGATGAATGAATGTTATCTCGGCAACATTACGCCTCTACTGAACTCAGTAGAATATGTTCAACTTTGTACTGCTATTTGTGATCCTAGAGACTTCATTTGGGTTACTGGATTCTTGGCATATTTATATTCAATATATTTGCAAGACGTTAGGCATTGCAACTTTAAACTGATGTGTTTTGCATAGTTTAAATCACCTGTAGGAATACTAGGGCTTAGCAAGAATGTAGATGTTTTGATAAGAACAAGTACCAACTGTTTGTAAGTAAGGCTTGCAATAGCTAGCTGGACATCTTAGGTATTAGTGACTCAGTATTTTTAGTTTTCTGATATACAGAACTTATTACTTTGCACTGCTAGGAAGGAATCAAAAAGTTGTGCTTTGTGTCTATATGGTGAAGATGTTGACACAAGAATTTGGCTTTAGGCTGTGCCAAGCAGGTAATATAGTTCAGATAGAGACACCACATTGGATAACTTTTTCTCATCTCTGGTTTCGATTGTTTTTTTTTGTTGTTGTTTTTTTCGTTTTGTTTTGTTTTTGTTGTTGGTTGGTTGGTTTTGTTCTTTCTTTTTTAACAGCTACTGTTGTCTTAAAGCTGGTGCAAGAAAATGTCATATGACATTACACTGAGATTGTATATTGCTACAGTGAGAAATGAAATTATGCTCAGTACATACCAGCTACTGAGTCACTGATGTTTAGCAATAGTTTTCTGTTATATTTTGAAATAGAAGCTTATCGTGGCATGAACAATAGCAAATAAAACGTTATGAATATACTTATAGGGTGGAGAGTATTCTAAACTAAAGGCATGGTGTATTATTGAGATTTGACTGTCTTGACACATGGTACTGCTGCCAGAGGAATCTGATAAGCCTGCTCAAGGCTTTTTCTTATCTGTTACTTGACCACCTTGATCTTTTCTATTTATACCAGTGCTAACGAGGATTACTGTATGTCTCTATATCTTCAGTTCTGTGGTATAGACAAGTAATGATGCATTGTTCTTTGGATTTACAGAGCTTGGTAAAATCTTACACTAGCTGCAGGAAAAGACAGGCATGCTTGTTTGATTCTAATTAGTGGAAAAACAGAGTGCTCTGAATTTTATTTAATATCAAATGTTACACTGGCTTAAATATGAAATTCAAATCACAGAATTATTCAGGTTGGAAAAGACTCTTGGGATCATAGAGTCGAACCATCAGCCCTACTCTGTAAAGTTCTCCCCTACACCATATCCCCCCAGTACAAACAACCCTTAAACACATCCAGGGATGGTGACTCAACCACCTCCCTGGGCAGACTATTCCAGTGTCTGAATTCTAGTAATTCTACTAATTGGAATGATTGGTAGATGTAACAAAGGCATTTGACTGTGAATTGTTGAGGAAAGAGGGAGAGGGATTCTTCTGACTCTTAATTTTTGCCCTGAAGACGTGAGCTAGCTCTTGCAGAAATTGTTAAGAGTACACTTACTTTACCGGGCACCGAACTGAGTTCTAACTATGCTTGGACGGCTCAGCAATAGGATTTTCAGAGTAGCCTGTCCTATTACTCTGAAATGGGAGTTCTGCTAACATTATTTACCTGCTCCTTGCATTGCCAAGTGTGCTCTGCATGTTCCACAAGCAGGCCAGCTGTTTATCATCAAGCTGTCACAGAGCAAACTTGGCCAGGACCCCACAGTGGGTACTAACAGTGTGATATTTTTGGTATGCACATGTACCAGCTATGGCCTCTACACACCTCATGAAACAGGCATTGAGTAAACAAATTAATTTACAGGGAGCAGTCAAAGGTGCAAGCAGAATCTGGATTTCCTATCTCTAGAATTCTGCTACCACGTTTTGAGTAGTGTCACCAAGAAAGGACTGTCAGACCCAGTCCTGTCATTTGTACTCTTACAGCATGAGGGTGGTGCTTGTACAAGCAGTTCCACTAATGCTGCAGAAATTGTTTTTAATTTTAACATCAAGTGTGTAGCTACTGCTCATACGTAAACCGCATAGGAAAAAGCGAAGGTTAACCATTCAAGGTCTGAATAGTCCCATTTGTGGGGCGGGGGGGATTGTTATATTTTGTATTGATGTGGCAAACAATTTCAGTTAAAAGGAGGCTGTTTGTATTTTCCTTTTAAATAGCAATAAAATAATAAAAACATAAATTTAAACATCTTCCTGACTTGCTCATCAGACGTTTTTCAGAAAATATTCCTAAGGCTGTTTTAGTTTTCATAGTGTTGTAATGATAGCATTCCAAATATCACTTCTTTTTAATCTGCATGCATACATGAAGCCTCGACAGAATCAAAATATATTCTTCATCGGTTATGTTTACACAGTTTTTAATGTCTTTATTCATTGTACTTCAAAATACAATAACTGTTTCTGAAGTTAGCATTTATTAAGTAAGGATTAATTTAGGATAGAAACTGTGTGATACTCTTGCTTAAGAAAAAAATTCTTTCTACATCCAACAATGTCCTAAATTTCATTCTAAAAGAAAAAAGGAAGCAAGAAAATAATGTCCATGAAACAGTTTAAAATGAGCATTTCCTTGAGCTAAGACAAAGGAAATTCAGCTTGCTTTTCTCTTTTGAATAAGGCCCTCCTGCTCAGATTTCATCTCTGTATGATTTTCAGATGTCTTTATGTACACATCTGATTGTCTGTGTGTGTGTCTCATTCTTTTTCAGTTTGTACAGTGAATCTGTGCAGAATTCTACAAGACCTGTGGAAGTGAGGTGAGTGCAATGTTATCTTTTAAGATAACACAGAGAGTAATTGGAGGTGTTTTCGACCACCCGTTGTTAAAACCAGCAGATGGTGCTATGCAGCATCTTATGACTCGGTATCAACTAGAGTAATTTTTGAACCAGAAAACTACTTAAAGTTTCTAGTGCGATTTCTGAACTGAAACAAATGTTTGTGGAATTAAGTAGTGATTTCCTTTAAGTCTGGGGGACTATTTTACTGCGTATGTTTTCAGTCTTTAGATGTTAACATATGCCATATATTGTTTTGTTTTTTTTCCTGATGGAATCAGGGGTAACCAACCACACTTAAACCAACTGTAACTGTTCATGTCACTTAGTAAAGGTTTGAATTTTCTGACAGAATAAGTAATAAAACTTCCATATTAGGAGTTAAAATGGTTTAGAAGAGAAAGAAATTCTGGGAACTGTAAGTAAAAACAGCAGCTAAGCCTTTTATTTATGGAATACATATGAGAGAAAGTTTGTTGTTTTGTTGTTGGATTTTTTTCCTCTCAAAAATAGCCCTAGCTATGTGAATAGTAAAAAAACAGTTGACATATTGAATTATATACTGCATACATACTGCCTACTAACTCGGGGACTAAAAAGTATACAGTGACATAATTCACTCTGGATATGTCTTTTAGATAAAAACTATGTGCAACAAGTGAAAATAGTGTCTATTTATTTTTAAATTGCAGTGTAACTGCATTGCTCTGAGATTCAGTTATTTAACAAAAGGGTTAAGTGAAAAATCTGATGCAAGAATCAAATATGGAGCACTTGAATTGTAAATAAGATTGTTCCAAGGTTTCAATTTGTTCTATTAGTCAGTGACAAGTACAACATTTTTAATGCATGCCATAAGATTAGTCTGCCCAAAGTAAACAAGCAGTAGTCTGTATGCATCTCCAGCAATTGGGTAGGGTTATATGTATGCAGCTTTGTTTCTGATAATGGATTCAAGGTCAACATAAATAAAAACAGCGTACATTAAGGAGGATAAATATCTAATTGCCATAATCTGCATCTAGAAGTGAATGGATGTAAACATGCTAGCCACAGAAAATAATTTCTCAGAACAAAAAGTAGTTGGATAATTATTAGCCAAGTTGGGGTACTTTTTTCTATTAAACCCTTCTTCTCAAAGGTGGAAGCTATAATATTTAGGACACTTTTTGGAAATTATAGGGCTTGAGCCTTTTAAATGTAAGATGGAACTGTATTATATGGGCTATATACATTTTGTGGCACTGCAGTAAAATACATCCTTTGTAGATTGTAAGATCAGTGAGAGCAGACCTATGCTGTTAAAAGTTTTGATATAATTTAAAATTGTTTTCTCACGCACAATTTAATTTTAGCACAGAAGTGATGTTGCTTTTTATCTTAACACTTTAAAGAATGAAATAATATTTTTTTAATAGCAATATACATGAACAAGGTACAAACAGTATTTTTTTTTCTTTTTTATAAGAGATATTTAAAAATGTGCTGTATTTACTTAGTTTCAAAAGAATGCAGAGTATTTGCTTTCAAAGTGCATGATAGAGGCCCAGGTAGAATAATGTTTCTACAGAGCATCCTGATTATTGAAACTTATAATATCATAGAATTCAAAATTACTAGTAATAGGGTGAGCTGTTTGTAGGTGAATATATTGGTTTAGAAAACCTCTAGGAATGTATGACTTGGATTTAAATAACATGGATTGTTTTCCCAAGAACCAGGGTTTTTTAGATAACTGTTTACTCATTAAAAAACAAAACAAACCAAACACACAAAAAAAAAAGACAAAAAAAAAAACAGCCAAAAAAAAAAAACCCAACCAAACCCCTCCATTTGACAGAAAGTTTTCACTGATAATTTATTTTTAAATGTTAGCTTATACTGAAACATATTTCTTCTGAAACATATTTGGTTTTCAATAAATATACCAAAATATATTTCCAGATTTTCAAAATGTGGGAGTCTTAGATTTATATTGAAACATGTAAGACTTTGAAACTAAATGTCTTGTGTATTGAAAAGAATAAATGTGATAAGAATGTGTTATTGATAAGCTACCAAAGACAAGTATGGATTTGAAAAGACAGTTAAATACAGTGACAGTGTTCAGACTTAGTATCTTCATGTCAGTGCTCTAATTGTCTCTTACAAAGCTGATAATTTTTTTTTAAAGGAAATCTATCATTTAAACAGACACTGCAGAATTTGAAGCCTCTTCTTGAAATGACTATAAAACTGCGATATTCATCACAAGTTTTAACTGTTTAAAAACTTCTAAAAGAAGAAAATGCTGACAGCTGTTCATAGCTGTTACTTTTGTCAGCTGAGCTGTTTCTTTACAGCTAAGGATTTAATTAAAAAAAATTAGCAGTAAGTTTGCAGTATTATTGCTGTGAGATTAATGAATGAAAAAGTGCAGTTAGGAGCTAAGAATTGGTATCACAGTTTCTAAAGTTGTAATTTTTTTTTCTTCTGATAAGATGTGGTCTAACTTCTTCATGTATTCCCTATTTAATATCCTGAAATGAGTACTGAAATGACTAGCTTGCTTGTCCTTGAACTCATTGCATTACTACACTTCATCTCACTTCATGATTTAATTTGTATGGTTTCCAAATCGTAGTGATTATCATCTATTAGTACCCCTGGTGACAGAGGGCAGGACACTGTTGTATCAGAGTTAATAAAGCAGAAACACAAGCCTAATTACTATGGGAGGTAAGCCATGCTGGCAAGATTTACCTTCCACATAAGGTCTATATGTGGTTAATACTTACAAATAAAGATGGATAGATAGGCATCTATACGCATGTGCTTCATTCTCAGGTTGAAATAATTTTTGCATTGCAATTTTTCACATATTATAATTTTTTGTAGATTGCGGTGCATATATTAGTGTAATAGTTTTAAGATGGTTTATGTTCAATTTTGAAAACTTCACTATACGTGGAAGCTTTCATCTGACTTAATTTAAATGATCATGCAAATATACTGTAGATGCTCTCAGACATTGCTTCTACTTCTGCAAATTTATATTGAGAAGTGTGCATACTGTCTCTACTAGCTGAAGATTTATTTAAAGCTTGTGTCTGCATAACAAACTGAAAAAGTTAGTCATGCTAGTATTAAATATGTACAATATTAAATGTGATTTTGTATGGAGTTTTGATAGAGGCATCTGTATATGTACATATTTATATATAAATATGTGCATGCACACATAGGTAGAGAAATCAGTGTTGTAAAAATCACGTCTTTATTTTCCTGACACTGTTTCATCTCTCAAATATACAGCCTCACAGTTCTAATAAATCATAGTGATTTAATACATGTATTTTTTTTTTAAGAGAAATAAATCTCACATTTGCAAATATAGGTCTATTTAATGTACTGGGTATTATGTGAGTCTGGAAACTTCTAAGTCTTTGTCCAAGTGGTATTTATGATTACTTGTTCTGAAGTGATGCAGTCTTTCTTCAATAAAGAGAAATGCACACAAGTTTTTATGCTATGAGATTGAAAAAAATGTTATAGTAGTTTATACAAGACTTTATATAAAATGTTTTAGTGATTGACTGTATGTCAATTTTAATTTAAGCTTTATGATTCAATCTGTGTCTATTTTTAATTTAAGTGGATTACATTCCGTAAAGATCCTTTTACTGTATTGACTTGGATGTACCATATTATTAGGTACTATGAGTTCAGCTTCTACAAATCTGTTAATACATAAAACCATAAGAAGCCTCTTATGTTCAAACCAGGTTAGAGTGAAGACATCAGATTAATATTTGATCATGTAGAAGTGCCCTTAATCAGATTTACTTATTTCTCAGAGTGTTTCTGCAATTATCATAATTGTTGTGCTAAATATGTTTGTCTTTATATCTGGCTTTGGGCATAATCTTCTCTCTTGAAACCCTCTCATTGTGGGACTCAGATTCCTGCACAAAACCCAATTAATATTAAGATGACAGTCCCTGATGAGTTCCCAAGGAGCCAGCAGCTGAGCAGACTCTGTAACGTTCTTAAGTACAGACTACTTGAATGATCAAGAGCTTCTGAGGGAGACATACAATTCAATAATCCCTTTCTCAGGAAAGTCAAGAGTCCTGTGAGATAAGAGTGAAATCAAAGGAACACATCAGAAAGAAAATGACTGGTATAGTCTTGTAGTGTCTCTATTAAAATGCAAAAGTTATGGATTTTTTTAGGGGTGATGGGAACCTTTTCTGTTTTATTGATTTCTTTTTATAGTTTGATGATTTCTCTAAGATTATCTTAAGAGCTTAAAGAAAAAAGAGACTTCATCAAAAGGTATTTTATGTGACAGGAGTATACATACTTTTTGTTTCAATTATATTAACTAATACAGCACATTTCACTGGTTCTTGTTTATGAGACTTAAACTTATGCACTTTATGTATATGATATATTTGTTGTGGTTTTATTCTGATGGTGACCCACAAATGATAAATAGGCCGCATGTGACTTCCTCCATAAGAATAATTCCTTGAAAATAGGGAGTTGCAGAAAAGCAACACTGTTTGCTCGCTTTTGTATGCATCAAAATGGCAACACCTGGTCTTTTCTGATATACTCTTCTATGGTCTAATATCAACAACAAAACTTAGTGCCTGATGGCAGCATGCTTAAGCTATTGATTTGTAATCAGAAATTGGTTTCCTATTGCTTTAAAAGGAAAGCACTAAGGGGCAGTAAAAACAAGCCTGTCTGTTCTAGATGGAGCACTGGTTCAGGCTCCATGCTGTACATTTTCTTTTAAAGAGATCATATTTTTTTAAAAAAAAAGATTCTACAGTTAGACTGAACGGCCTATTTTTACTTTATTATACTGTGCAGGGTTTGTGTGTTTAAATAGCTTTTGAAGTCCTTCTTAACAAATATCCATAATTAAGATTTTATTTTTTTTTAATGATTATATGGCTGAAGCTGATATTTCTAGAGGTAAAAACCACAAAAACAAACAAAACATCTCAATGCTGGTAAGTGTTCTTTCACTATAGATTTACATCATTAACAAAGTTTCATTATATGAAACTTGTTGGACAGTAAGATAGTAAATGTTACTAAGTGATCAAAAGTGTTCTTCTGTTCAAACATTCTCTTCTGTATTTTTGTTAGTGTTTCCTGCATTGCCCCTTAGTTTTAAGTCTTATATATTTTGCTGAATAGATTTATTCAAATAGTTGCATAGAGATTTGTTTCAAAACCAGTAAGACTGTAATGGAATGCAGCACAGACACTTTCTAAATGCAGATTTTTAAGTCTTACTCATCCTCTGGTTTTAGTTCAGTTTATAGTATATTATGGTAAACTTTGCAGATGAGGATGTTAACCTAGGAAAGTCTAATATTACATTTGAAGTATGACTTGCCAACATAAGCATTTTTATTCATTTTCCCATGCCAAACTAGACTAAATTATGAAGGATGTGGAATAAAATGTACCTTCTAGTTTTCTTCTACCCAATTAATATTCAAAAGAATCAAAGAGGGAAAAAAGATGAATACCTAAATCATACATATGTATACGCCTTTTGAGCTTTATAATAAAAGCAAAATAACCCCTTACTTGGTTAAAATCCAACTTCAGAGTCAACATACAAAGGTGACTGCTGTATAATATTAGACATATCTGTATTATGTGGGCACGTTACTGCTCCACCAGGATCTCTCAATAGTAATTATTATGCCAAGCACCCTGTTGGCACAATTACACTAAAGCTCTAATTAGTAGCAGTAAGATTAGAACCCCTACATGTTAAATCTGTAGAAGCAAAGCTGAGTGAAGGATTTAAAACAGTTTCAAAACATTGTATTGTCTTTATTACAGTCTTTATATTTCAGTAAAGAAGGGTTTTCTATAAAATGCACTTAAAATAATCTGGTCCTGTCACTAAAAATAGGAAAGATAAGGTAATTGCAGTCAAACCTCAGTGCTCTGTGTCTATCTAGGTGCTTTATATCTGAAGTGACAAATCCAGTGAACTCTGCTGGCAGTTATATATTTTGAAGTTTTTCCTTCCATGAACTGATTGTTTTTTTGATGCATAAAAGCTTTTCTTGGTGCCTTCAGTTAGTTTTTAGTGACCATTAAGTGTTCTGTGCTGTAACTTTCTGGCACGTGGTGTCACAACGTGGCAAGTCTTATGTCAGAACTTTATCGGCAGCTAAACATGATCCTTGTTAATTCATGCTTTTCTCAATTTCACTCTTCACCATTCTTTCTGTAAAGTAATGAAAACACAAAGTTCATTGTCCAGCTATAGCTTCACGGACAGTACACAAACTGTGGGCAATGCCAGTCTGGATCTGTTCCCTTAGGAGGGAAGAAACAGAAGCCAGCACAGACAACACCAAAGGATTCGTTTTGCTATCTAAAAAGTTGTGGTCTTACCACCTGCCAGATAGAAAGGAGAAATTACCAGGTTTGCAATAATTGATGATGCATCTTAATCTGGATTTGATATCTACTAAAACAGAGATAAAAATATCTGCTTCTGTATGACACTTTGTATAGACCGTAAGATCTCCCCTCCCCCCCCCAGTGTTGTATCTTAGATACAGTATATTCAAGCAACGCATCAACTGCTCACTCTTACAATAACAGGAGAAGACTTGCATGCCTAAGGTTTTTTCCTCTGCTTCTCGTTCTTAGTATAATTTGTGTTTGAGAGTAATTCTCTGTTTGAGGAACAACTTTTTTAGCTGTTCTGAATTGTAGTAATGATTCCTCTCATCAATTTAATTAATCTTATTTATAGCATATGCCAATTTCTCACTGAGAAAATGATTGTATGATTGCTTTGTCTTAATGTTTATTGATTGTATAGTGCCACTGCCATTAACGAAGAAAGCTGGATGTGCGGCTAACTGAACCTGGTAAATATATTCCCACTGCTTCCAGTAAGATTTGAATTATGCCTACGGTGCAAATAGACTTTGTAGAGTTCTCCTAAGGGGAGGAGGACACCATTTGTGGTTCTCATCTAGGTTACTTTTAGAGGCAGAGCTATAAGCAAATTGGTAAGGCAGGCACCCAGGAAATAATTTCATGAGGGATTTTGCACTTCAGCCCTTTGTACTTCAGGGTACTCTTTATTGCTATTGCATATCTCACTAACTTGGTCTGACAGCACAAAAAATAACATAAAGACAAAGTTCGGAGAGAAAGAGTTGCCTACATTTACAGGTTTCTTCTCCTACCGTTTTTTTTCCACAGTAGAAAAAGGACTCTTACATGACAGTACTATTGTGTTTTGTCAGCCTAGGAAGAGACATTAAGGTATTTCTGAGTATAGCTTCAGGCTGGTTCAGTGACTTGTGCTGCTGCAGAGGGAAGCACAGTCTCCATTACATTGCACTAACTCTCCTCAGACAGCCTCATATAATCAATCTAGTTAAATACCTTTCTTTGTAAATGCCTGGATGTGGAGGGCACAGGTGAAAATCATCAGTGCTCCAAAGGTACTGGGTTTTTATATGCATTATTCAGGCTTAATTTATACACAGTCATTGCTATCTATAATGTGTGGCAGACTCAAGAGCCTGGTCTCTTAGTTTCAATATTGATGCAGAATTTTATTTTTTTTCCTCCCTCATTTTTAGTCTCAACTTCAGGGAAGAAAGCTTGTAATGAAAAATGGAAGTTATTTATGAATAATAAAAGAGCTGTCATGAAATAACAAGTTGTGTGATTTTAAAAAATTTTAAAATTGTTGGAGCTCGTGTTTCTCTCATTGTTAGTACTATTAAATGCATATTAGCATGGTCATTTTTGTTTAATGGAAACAAATAACAGTTAATCTTATTGGGAGGTTAAGTGGGTTTACTCTGTAAAGGGCAAATCCCAGATGAATGTTTTCTTTTTTAAAGAATAGCTTTAGTCACTGACAGATGGTCTCTGTCTGAGTCTCCCTGTAGACAGATACAGTTTCTTTTTACACATTTATGAAAGTTGTAGATACAGATATTTGGTAATATGCTGTTATGTGGGACAAAGAGCAAGCCTGGTGGATTGATAGGATTAGATTTCAGAATTGTGACATATGGTTGGTTTACCAAAGTGGACAAAATTTGAAAGGGGGGGGGGGGGAAGTATCTACAGTTACAGCTACTCACATAATGGGAATATTTATTTTTAGCCAATTGCTTCTTATAAAAGACAGTATGGTAGCTCTTATTTACCTCTGCTTAGAGTTGGGTCTGTCATTATGTCCTGATTGTGTGCATTTCTGGCTTTCGGAGAACTCTACAAACAAATGGCCATGTGACCTTAAGTGCAGAAACCCAGAAATGCCCTAATTTAGAATATTGATAATTTGGTCCCTGATCCTCAACAATTAGATATCAATATAACTTACATCTGTATGGCAAATGTGTTTTATAAATACAACTAACAGTCTCCTTAATCCTCTATGATAAGCTTGCATTTTGCTTACCCTGTATGCTACGTGTAAAGTTATAACATCATTATAACCTTAGTCAAATAACTATACAACATATTTAATGGTAATTTGTCACACTAAAATTATTCATAGGTGTCTTGAGTAAGTCTGGTTATATTTATGTGTTATGCCATACCATGTTTTTTGGCAATGGAGTTTGCTAGATTTCATAGATTTACTGTGTCTGCTTTTTTTATGACTGACATAGCAATAACCAGATTGCAAGGATATTTATGTTGTTTGTGGCTTAGCAAGATAATTAAAGGATATAAATTAATCAAGTGCAATTAATTAGAAACTTTATGTTCACAGCAGTCCTTCTTTGCATGTATAATTTATATGTATTGATTTCCCGACTTTCATTAGCCTATGAGATAACAGCAAAAATGCATTAGAGAAGAAAATGTACAATTAGCGTGAGAGTGAACCCTGGCATAATTGATAGATCAGCACATGTTTGGGGCAAATATAAAGCTTTGTTAACTGTCATAAGCAGTTAGAATTGATAAGTGGTATTTCAGTACATATCTCTCAGCTGATTAATGGTGTTTTTAAAGAGTCCTCTTAATGGGAAGCTGATAGGTTGGTTGAATTTACATTTTAATCAGAGTATTTATGATGGAGGCAGCTATAAGAAATTCATTGGCACAGTGGTAAGGATCTTCCCCTGAGGGATCTGGGGGAAGAGAAAGCATTTTAATATGGCTACTCACCTTCCCCTTCTTTGTGTGACCTGGTCAACACATAGGAAGGGCAAGGTTATTTGCTATCAACTAACTCACTGTCTTAAAGGACAATTACCATTTCTAATGTGCTAAGTAGTAAGGTAAAATGAGAATAACAACCTTCAGAATACTTGCACACTTCTTCACAAAAGAGTATATTATCAACAGAAATCATCTATAACAACTACTTGTGGATCCTCGCTGTGTGAACTCCTGTGTTTTAATTATAGTTTTGTTTAAACATTTCCTTTATACCTATAGGCCATTCTGCTGTAGTAGAAGTCTTGATCAAAGCTGGTCTCTGATTATCTGTTGAACAAGGATTTAGAGTAGGTAGGTGTGTTGGAATAGCCTCATCCAATTTATGGTTGGGGTTTAAGATTCATCATTCAGGTGTCCTTTGTTAGAACAATTGTCTGTATGTTGCTTAAAAAACCTGTGTACATTTGTTACTCACAGATGCTTCATTGCTTGAAACTAGAAGGTTTAATGTAAAAATTTTTTGAAGCCATACTTTCTATTTTAGATATTTCTATTAAAGCAGAATATGTGTGTGTATATATATAAGCAGAAAATAATCTAACTGATTCATGTATTATTCTCATTACACCAAGCTTCTGTTTAGCAAATAAGCAGTTTGGCTTACCTAGCTAAACTGGTCATTCATATGGAACCACAAAGGGTAGACTACAAAGTATCTTGCTTTATTATTTTCACTGGCATGTCTGAGAAGTGAAAATGAATAATGAATTCATTTGATGAATTCTATTTAGTTTTCTTTTGTATACCTGTTGAACAAAATAAGCAATAGTTGGATTTATTTTGTACAGTACATTAAATAAAGTTTTGTAGTTTAGGTATTTATTTTTTTTTTAATTTTTGTTTAACACTGCTAAATTACAGTAACTGATAAAACTAATTCATAGAATATTTAATATTTGGTATAAAAAAGGAAATTACATCTAACAATGAAATGAAATTAAGCACCCTGCACTGAAAAAAAATAGCTTGTTTGTTTGTCACATTAGTCATATCAGGGAAGAATCTTAGGCCATATACAGACACATAAGTTGTGCATCATAAATGTCTTAATTATTCAGAGTTCATTAGTTTTCTTTTTTTGACAACTCAAAAGGAAACTTGGAAGGTTTTAACTTGAAGGTTTAATTTAAATAGGTTGCCACCTCAGTGCAAAGTTGTCATTTGTATCGTGTCCTTACTTGCACAATCCACGTTGTGCCCATTGCTCTGCGCAGTGCCTTAATTTGGTTTTGTTGGCACTGCAAAGGTGAGAACTGTATTTTCATCTCTCTGGTGGCCAGTAGGGAAGAAGAGTATTGAGTGTTGTGTCTACAAAGTAATGATTTATTTTTTTTTTTTTTAATTTTTAACAACTAGAAATATGAAGCTGGAACAAGAGTATTTTGATACAATTTGGAATTAGTAAAATTTCTCAACTGAGGTGACTTGATTGTAACCCTGCAAGTTTCTTTGTCCACAAACAGGAAAACTAAAGTATTTGGGATAAAGATCTAAACATCAGTCCTGTGTACTGTGCTTGCTCTCACTTGCTCTCATTTGAACAAGAAAAATTTCTTGTACTGGACAACTATCTTTACCTCTTTGCCATTTTCTCTGACATATTCTATGCCCTTGTACCTGTTAGTGACTGGTATCAGTCTGAAAGGGCAAGTGCTTGCTCAGATTTTTGTATGCTAGCACTTTTCTCGTATGCTTACCACTTAGCAGTTGTTGAGGTTCTAGGCATCCCTTGGTGGAAGCAGGCCTCTGCAGTGGCCTGAGCCTGCTCAGAGTGGCCCCAGGAAAGACTGTTGAAGACCACATGCTGGAGACTCTTGTTTCACTTGTTTCCTCTTAAGAAACATTCTTCAGATGAAATGTGTGGACCAGCATGTATGTATACCCTGCAGTGTATAATTGCATGCTTCATGCTGAGAGCTTACTTCCAAATGAACCAGGTTTATATGTAAAAGTCACTATGGCAGTCAAATTTGAAGGTAAAAAAATGTAATTCTAAAATGAGTGAAAAAAAAATAATTTCTTAAGTTATGGTATCTTATGGGGAATAATAAATGGTTCCTTGATTCTCAGATTTTTTGCAAGTCAGATGTAAAATAGGTGGCTGTTGCATAGCAGGTATGTTGAATACACAATGAAGTAATCTTGTTTGTTATACTCTGTGTCACCTTAAGGATAAAAATATTCTACTCAGAAAAAAGTGTGCTAAGATTTGTAGACCAAACTGCGATGACATTTACTTTGAAAATGTTTGACTGGATAGTGTTCCAGCTAGATAATGTATCTGTTTTATTTTAGAATACTAGACAGGTAAGCTATGAGTAGACAACTCTAGAAACACAATTATCTGTCCACAACTACTATATTAAAGATGGGAGTAATAACTGTATACAAGCAAAATACAGCAAATATCTGTATTTCCCCCTAAGCTGTAGCATATGTACTTCAGCATTTTGAGCTGAAACATCAGGCACTTTTATTTTGTAATGGTTCAGATTCTCTCCATCTTAATGTCAAGAACTCTCTGGGCGTGAAAATGTGACAGTATTCCAATAGAAAAGATGGAGTGGCAGTGGAGTGATAAGGATGTGGTATGTAAGTTGTTGATGTGCATGTATTAAATTAGTTTATATGCACCAGGAGAAGAGCTACTTGAGCAAGGTATTACTGCCTATTCACCACTATAAATTCTCCAGTCAGTGTGAGCATGCCCAGGATTTTACATGAGATTCTTTTTCATTGTAGGCTCCCCATCACTGACTAAGTCAAGTGCAGCTTTATTCAGAGCCTTATACTTTACAAGTAGTTTGAGAACACCGCACTCGGCAGTTTGTTAGGTATGGGATATTACAAACAGTACCTAAAGAAATATCTGCCTGATGACTATTTTATGGATGTTGGTGTTTTCCTTTGCACAGACCAAAATCAGCCTAGACCTGCCTCCTGTGCAGTAATTGCAAGCCTAACACTAATTTCTGAGAGGCAGGACATTGTTCTGAAAGTTTCACTGGAATTTCAGTGCAGAATGTGCTTCTGCTATGCCCTCTGTAAAGAAACCTGTTTTGCCCAGAATAAGCCGTCCAGTTTAAGAGCTTTTATAGATGCTGGCTTTTTTCTTTGGTACGTGACTATTACTTGAATGTGTTTGAGGGGGTTCTGAAATTTTTGTCTCTGGACGATGAACTCAGATTGTGGAGAAGTATCTACAAAATACTTGCCTATCCTTATCAGATATGGTAATTGCATCTTAATTTCTTTTTTTTTTTTTTTTTTGCTATGGTCCTGCCCCTTTAGTAAGGAGGGAAAGTTCTTTAGCAACAGCTTAGTCCAGCTTCCTTTATTATGTTTCCATCTATCTTTGTTCCTGGATTGCACCTGCTCGGTAGTTATCTTTCTTAGAAGTTTTCATTCTCAAGTAAAAGCTTTGAAGTTTACACTGATTAGTATTTTACAGCATAAGAGATATGTATAGATCCTTCTTTTGCAGTGTTAAAGCTATTATGCACCTGGGGAAAAGATAGACATTAAAGTGCAGATGACAAATCTTTAAAATATTTAGTAGATTAGAATACTGAATTACTCCCTACTTCTTGCTCAAGGTCCTTAATATTACAAAAAATTCTGCTAGTTAGGGTTTTGAAGACAAGGGCCTTTCATTTGTAATTGCATATTGGCAGACATCAGACACTTTGCATAAAGATAGCACTTCTTAACTAGAACTGTATTATAGTAGTGCTAATTCTGGTCCTCTACCATAGTATTGTGGTTGTTTGATTTGTGGTTTTCTTCTTTTTTTTTTTTTTTTGGTTGCCTTTTTTTATTTGCTTGGTTTTGTTTTTTTTTGGTTGGTGTTGGTTGGCTGGTTGGTGTTGGTCGGTTGGTTGGTTGTTTTTTTTTCCAAAAAACACTGTATTCAACAAACATTTTGGCAAGGGTAGATCTGCTGTAATTCTGAATAATAAAAGTCTGCAGAAGGGAGATGCTATTTAAGCAGTTATTTGCATGCTTATGCACTGAGAAAATACAGAAATGTAGGTAACCTGAAAGCATCTGGTTTTTTCCTAATTTTTAAAAGCTGATATATATATATTCACACATCTTACTAGTAGATAAGTGTGATTTTTGTTGTGCCTCTTTCTCTGAAAGCTAAGAACAATGAACTGCTTATGTGGAAAACTGAATATAATATAAATATGAAAAACAAACGTATTATGCATAAAAAAAATTAAAAGCACTAGGAAGCAATATTTGTTGCTAGAAGACTTGAAATATACTAGATTACAGCAAGTGTGCTATTTTAAAGGTAAAAAGTCAGCACTGACTTTTTGGAACTCAGATTTTTGTTACTAGAAGACTGTGAGGGGAAAAGTAGGTAAATATTTTCAGGTGCAGAAAAGTCCTTGAATGTATGTGAAATTAAAGTTGTGGAAAAACTTATCTGTGAAATTGGGATTAATTAATTATTACTATCCACTGGAGAAAGTTAAGTGATTTAAATATTAAAACACTGTAAAGATTTTTTTTTTCCTCTACTTTATTTATATTTTAGAATAGCACATCAATTGTATCCTTACCAAAGCAAAGACAATGAAAAGGATGCTTTTATTATTATGTTGTGGACTTGAAAGATATGTGAATCTTAGAACATTCCTTCCATTAAGACTGAAACTCGGTAAGGCAGCCCTGACTGTATGGAGCACTTAAAAAACTGTTCTATTTCACAATAAGCTGAATACAGTCCTACAAGCTCCTGCCTGTTTCTGGGAGGTATGTTTGCTTCAGAAGTTGAGAGGACTGCATGGAGAGTACTCCTCAGAACATTGTGGTTATTTGAGTGATTTTGGTGGAAGCAGTCTAGATACCAGCTTAGGTTCCTTTCTAAATTATTCCTCTTCATCATGCTACTTCCTTCTTTTCTGCCAGACATATTTTAAAATCCCTTTCATAGGCATCTTCTGAATTACAAAGAGTAGGTTTGAAGACTGAGCTCTGTGTGATGTTGTAGCAGTAGCTGGACCTGAAAACCTGAAAAGAATCTGTTGTTCAACATAGCAACAGGGAAGCTCTAGTAAACAGTGAATGAGTAATCCTCATTTTGTTCACTCTAACAAACCTAGCCCTTTCCATCCCAAATGTTACATCTGAGTCTTGTATTCTTTATCTGCTTTGTTCCACAGATGAAGACAGATGTTGTTTGTTTTTGTTTTTTTTTTCTTGTGTACAGGTATTTTTTTTTTTCATTTTTCAGCACATCATTTGAAATTGATTGGTCAGGCCTCCTCAAATCACTGCTTTTCTTTCTTCAGTCCTAAATTTGAGTGTACCTATACATGCCCTGAAAATGTCAGCAATATAGTAATGTTTTGGAATGATGAAACAGGTTTTCCTTGTATCCAGAGGCACACTTTGTGATCAGTCACTGATGCCTGTAGTCCTAAATTGCCTTTTGTTTTATAAGGACAAAATGTCTTCTTAAAAAACAAACAAAGACAACCAACAAAATAAAAAAAACCACAAGGCTTTTCATTGGTAGACTGGTGACATAAACTACATGGTAAAATCGAATGAGAATAGACTCAGGATATCAGCAAGAAGAGGTTTTTAGCACTGAGGCGCTTGATTGTCCTAGAAGGAGGAGAATGAAACAGGTTAGTGAGATTATATCAGGCTAGGGCTGTCATGGAGATGACTCTAATGGAAAAGGAAGATGACTGACTCATGGAGGCCAGATAGCACAGTAAGAAGCTCAGTAAAAATGCTAAGAATTAAATGAGTTCAATAAAGAAGAAAAGATTAGAGATAAAGTAAAAGCTAAAATGATGAAGCAACTAAAAATCTGCATATTTTTAAGTCAGTGGGTGTCAAAAAGAGAAACAATCATATTTTTCTCCACA
The DNA here is from genome assembly GCA_027560015.1 of Chloroceryle amazona. Lineage (NCBI taxonomy): Eukaryota > Metazoa > Chordata > Aves > Coraciiformes > Cerylidae > Chloroceryle > Chloroceryle amazona. The sequence goes on along the minus strand of JANHFX010023607.1, from coordinate 26,529 downwards.
ATATTGTAATAGGTAAATGGGTTGAGGGAAGGGGTTCTGTGGTGTGAAATGAGAAACCTTTTAGGTCACTTAAATTTACTCTAGCTATCTGGAATATTTTTGGTGCCCTCTTGAGTTTATTAGTGAAGATGTCCTTAATTAAAATTCACTTTGGGGCTTCCTTAACAGAGTTTGAACTGAAGGCCACAAATTTCCATGGAGTCCTGAAACCCAGCACACTGACCTTACAGACACAAGTTGGCCTTTGTACTCTAGTTGGGATTCCACATAGTTGGTATTCTCCACTTCCCAAACAGGCCTGTAAGAACCTTTGCCGAATTAGAATTTCCCGTGCTTTGCTTTAAAAGTTGAACATCCATCTCAATTTTTACACTACTGTAGAAACAATAGCAAATATTAATGTGCCTTCTGGAATAAGCAGAGCAGGGCTCACTGGAAACGCTTGAATAGCATTAATTCACAGCAGTAGATAGACTGCTTACTAATGTGCCATTGTTGACTGTTTCCTGTCAATCCTGGATTATCTTTTGGAGGTAAATAAATTTTGTTGCTGAAAGTATTGCTTAATAGTATTACTATGAATATTTTTTGGCAAAACCATAGGAAACAGTATGAGATTGTTTTAAACATCTGGGGGGGATGCTATTGTATATGATAGCTTATACATTTAAGACTTGGTATTTTAGTATGTTTTCTTTGATTACCATTCTGATAATTCATTTAAAAAATATTCTATATATCTGATTTTTCATTTCACATTTACATTTTCTGTAATAGGGGAAGCAGCAATAGAGCAGTAGAAATTTTAGATAACACCACTCTTCCATCTGTTTCAATGTCAAAAACATTTATATGGATATAAAATGTTTAGGATTCCATCATGGAAGACTATGTAAGTTGTCAGCTTCTCAGCACAGCTTATTATGACAGTTTTCCTGATCTTGATTGTCTCTACCATGGTGCTGTGGTAGTCATGGAAGTGGGGTATTGTGTTTTCTATCATAGCTGCTGTAAGTGCTTGAAATAATTAAACTTCAGGGAACCATGTTATGAATGCAATTTTGATTGGCTATAACCCACACGTACACTGTAGCTGGGCAAGTATATCTAAAGTAATATCTCAAAATCCGATATTGATGTTACTATGAAGCATTCCTAGGCTTAACATAGAAAAACTCTAAATAATCTGCTGAGTTGACATAGAGAGGGGCAGATGTCACATCTGTGACATCTATGCAGCTTGGTTTGCCCAAATCTGCAAGTAAGCATGAAGAAATAGTTTAGCGCATTAAAATTTTGCAGGTTATTTTTTTAAAGTACATAGTTTAGATTAACTCCTAAAGACAATCTCTATTTTGAAAAGCGTTGTTGACAATAAATGAAAATGTCCAATCTCTTTGGGTGCAATTTATATATGCATGGTAAAGATGGGGCGTTGATCTTCAGAACTAGAAAGTGGGCTAAAATTAGGATATGGGTCAGATTTCATTGCAAAGTCTCTTAAAGTTTTAAATAAATCCTTATCAATGTAAATATTTAGTAGGCAAACTTATATCTAAATGCAAAATTTAAGGTCTTAAAATTACTATTTTAAGACCTTCTCTACAGTCTTAGTAAAGGTAATAAAATTCAAATGTGAAATCACCTAAAATGCCTGGGATTAAATGGAAGAAATTGAGATGGTTCACTGAAATGCATGATTCCTGCCTTCTCTTTTGGGGTATTACTACTAAATGTCATTTTATATCTCAGTTATGTTTATCCTAATGTTACTGTAGAGATATTTCTACTGACTTCAGAGCTTTACTTTGAGAATTCCTCTAAATTCCAGTATTTTAGGGAAGATTTTCTAGGAAATATTCTATAGGTGAATATACTTCAGTAATGGATTTTCTGTTAGGGTAGAACATGTTTTCTTAAGTATTGACAAGTCATGAGACAAATATGCTTTGAAAAAGAATGTACTGGAGAACCATAGTTTTGTGTTTTGGAGTGGGGGTGGCTTTGGTTTTGTTTGTAACTTTTGTGCCTTTTTTTTTTTTTTTTGTAATAGCTGATAGTGTTCCCTGGAAGCTGAAGTATATTCAGTGCACTCAGACTGCAATTTGATCTAATCAGAGCTTGGACTAAGAATGTAATAAATTGTCAATGCAGGACTTTTGCATTCATTTACACTAATACAGAGTGTCTCGTTTCTGAGAAGTAAATCACAGGGCTTCAATACTTTATTTTCCATCTTGTATGTAAGTAAACTGCAGGATCAACTGGGAGGTTGAATCAATCTGCTATTTATTACCTCGAAATGTGACACCCTTTTTTAAGTGCCTTATTCCCTTATGATTTAGACTGAGTAGTGCATTACATTTAAACAATATAGAAACCAGCTTTACTGTTAGTGGATTTTTCACTTTAGATGTGATGGATTTACATTTGTAAAATAAAATTCCAGTGCATAGTTATTACATAAAGTGAAGTTTCAACCAGACTGATATAATGGGAACAAGGAAAGTGTTTTTTGGGTTTGTTGGTTGGTTTTTTTTTTGTAAATATTGGTTTCCGTGGACATTATGGGCTGAGAGCCAACACTTGGCCTCTTCTTCCAACATTATAATCTGGGGCCATACACAACTGTGATTAACTAATAATGTTAGTATTGACTTTTCATTATATTTTTAAATGAGTTCTCTTATGTTGACCTACTTTTTAAGGTACTGATGGCAACAGGTAGGGAATTTATCACATTAAAAATCTTACTGGTTTAGTTGAATAAAGAAAGCAACACCCATAATAATGAATGTCTGAAGAATTTTGACTTTTTGGTCCCATAGCACATGACTTAGTTGGGGTACAAGTCTCCCTGTTTTGTTTTTGATGGTCTGTTTTGGTTTTGTTTGTTTGTTTATTTTTCATCTTTGATGTATGGAGGAAATACACCCGTGCTACCAATTTATTTCATGTATGTAACACTTGCGAAATAATGGCTAGATGGGAATAGTGGCAAAGGCATAACTGTTTTATTCCACAAATTACCAGAGCTGATTAAAATTTTAGCATAAGGGTCAAACGAATAGATAAATTGTATTGAGGCACACAAAATCCTAAAGGTATCTTGAATCAGTCCCTGGTATTTGAATCAGTTTGCTTTGACTATTCCCCCCCCATTTTATTACAGGCATACTGTATGCTCAATAGCAAAGAGAGAGGAAAGCATATGGCCTCCTGTTTGAACTTCTGTAATTAATCCTTCCAAATACTATTTCCTTGGAAAGTTATTTTTAATTTTATTACAGTCTGTTCTTGTAGTCTCCCACACAATCACTTGGGCAACATTTGTATCGATGAAAACGACATAAAGCAGCTCTTAACTAAAAGGAGACTGCTGTTTTACACAACATGTAAATGATTAAGTGATAGCTTTTTATTACTGTTTGTGTGTAGAGTGTACTACAGCATTTGAGCATTAACACCCCTCCCCAGTCTGTGCAGTCCTACAGGGCATGTTTAGGATTTTTTGCTGTTTAAATTGTTTATGTTTTTAGAAAGCTTTTTAAGGTATTATCTAATACCTTAGAAGGTATATTGATATTTCTGTATATGTTGTGTGGATTTTTGCACTCGTGCAAAATAAATTCCTGCACTATGGAATTGGTGAGAACATAGCTCACTTATAACTTCATCTTACTTTTTTGGTGACATACTGGTAAATGTTGCAATAAAAGCTGGTCAGGTTGGTCCTATCCCAATCAGTAGCTTGTTCAAAAGAAAGAATAAAACAAAAAGAAAAACCCGTCTGTTCTTAAAGCTTCCTTCAATGATTGCCTACATACAGAATTACAGATGAGCGACTGAGCATGGCTTTCTGTAGGCAAGATGGTGGATGCTGCAACCCTTTAAGGCAACTCAGAGGAGGAACATAGCCAACAGGCTGATATGATGGTAGAGAGCAGCAAAGGATTATGCTTCTGCAAATCTTAAAATATTTTCCACAATCCACGCAATACAACGAAGTAGAATTCTATACAATTTTTCATGTGGCTGAGAACATATTAAATCATCTTGATTACATTTGTCTACAAAGCATGAAATGGTGAGAAATTAATAGCAATGCTTGCTAGATATTTTTTGAGATTGTCTTGAAATGCAGGTTGGGAGGGAATTAGTGTTATTCTAAAACTTCATGCTTTTGGAAAGCTTATAGTAAAATACACCCTTTTAAGATATCCTGCTTAATATTTTTCTTGTCTTTTCCTCTCCTCATCCCTATCCATTTCTCATAAGATTAAGTAAGGGAGCTTTCTACAGCTATAGTAGCCTGAATGATGTTGATTTTGAAGATTGTAATTGGGAGCATAATTTCAGTTAAAAGGTCTACTGGCAAGAAATAAGACTGACTAGAAACAGGGGACATAAAATGTGGTTTTATTCAAATAAACTGAAGGGTGAAAGCAATGTTTGAAAGATCTCTTAACGTTTAATTCCTATGCAAGTGTCAGAGTAAGATCACATTTCCAGCAGTGCGATCAAGGTCTGCCTCTTAGGAATGTCCACTTGTTATTTTTGTTCCTTGAAACTGAAATTGCTGCATGGTACACAGGCGTGTTTTACATCCACACAGTCCTCATTAATTCAGGTGGAGTATTAGGTCAGCGGCTCTGCAAAACCAGGATTAGATAGTGCCATGTCTGCAAATTCAGTTGCTGTTTTTCTTTCAAGATATGCTATTCAATTCTGTCACATATAAACACTAGGTTTGAATGGAGCACTTCTTTATGGCCAAATGAAGTCATGCTTCTGCTGAATAGTAACACTTTCTCCTAGCCTACATATATGGATTTTACACGTGAGATGGAGCTGTCTAAATGTCAACTTTAAACTCAGGTGCTTAAAAAATATTTGTTATCATGATTAGCTCACATATTTTTGAGTAACATTGATTGCTGATTGTTTTAGGAAATTTTTATAACTACTTTTTTATAAAATATTCATGTGAACTAGAAAAGAAAATTTTATGTTCCTTAGTTATGGGGAAATCATACTTTTAGCTTGACTCTAGATATGTTCCTTGTTTCAAATGATTGTGATGTCCTTGCCAAATTCTGTTAAATCTCTGCTGTGCTTAGAAAATGTTACAACATTTCAGAGCAATACTCCATTTATTTAGCACAGCCATCCCCAGTTACCATACTTACTGAGCACTGTAGTCTTTAATGGCATTCATGTGGCATAAGATGATGTCACAGTCCATACTCTAACCAGAAGTAGATATCAAGTTACCTTCTGGAATTGTCATGCAAGAGTAAGATTTTGTTAATGCTCCAAACTGTCTAATATGTTTTCATTATATTTTATTAATATTCCTTTAAAATGGCATTCGTTACAGCTGTGTGGTAGACTTACATATGCGATAAATTCTAGCTTGCTCCAAGTGATGTGATCTGAAAGACACTGTGCAGAAATGTTCCAGAACTTACAAATTATCATCTAGTGGATGTCTTAGATAAATGAAGCACTGCTAATTCTCTGTACTATTAAATAAGTGCATGTCTCAAACTTTTAGAGAGTGCAAACTCTTAACTGTGGACTTAGTACTTCAGGATGGCTGTGACTGCTAAAACTTTAAAAAACTCAATAGGCACTTGCATAACATTAATTTGCAGAAGAAAAAACCACTCCCTTACCATGGAGTGCTGATGGAATGGAACTGATTTTGAAGATTACCGAGTTTAAGAAAATGTGTCATAGTGACAGTCCTCACTGAATTTTTTTTCTGCTGGTAACTGTGGCAGATGGGATCAGTCCTTTTGTGGGTGTCTGTATATAGTAGCTGATTTGCTTGCATGGAAACAAACGAAAAAGGCTCTGGCTCTTCAGCTTGTAGAGGATCAGTGCATTTAAGTTACCTGCTTGTCTTTCAGTGAAATAAAAGTACGTACATAAAACTAGGAAAGTGTTTCTTAGCATTAGCATTCCCCTTGTGCTTGAAGTGCAGATGGGTAAATATTCCTCAACTCTGAGGCCTGACCTCAAAACTGTAGGTTTAATAAGCAACTATAGCTTTAGTAAATTCCATCACAGTGGTCCCTCTAGCCTGCTATGTCACAGAAGCAAGTTTAGTGTTTCATTGGTAACTGTCCTTCAGGATAACTTCATCGCTGTTCTCCATAGCACTTCTGTTTCTTGAACACTTTTTATTTTCTCTTGTTCTTGCATTCAGTTTAACTTGCACCTAATTTTCACACAAGAAAGAGAATAGTCTTCATACATATGACTTGTAATTTTCTGGAGAAATTAGATGAAGGGAAATAAGCCTTTTGATTCAGATCTTGAGGAACTGTGTGCCCCATTCCTAATTCTCACCAAGATGATTTTTATCTGACAGCAAGACGACAGCACTACATAACTTTTCATACACTCATATTTTGCTTGTGCTCTTTCAAGTTTAATCTGCCTACAAAACAGATGATGACTCTGTCTCTAGTTACAAGCAGTGGGAGGCTTTACCTTCAGAAGGTGAGTCATTACAACATAACATTCCATTTTAATGCTGTTAGGCAAAACCTTTTTTGATGTTTTCTTATGATGTATGGATTGTGCGAATTTATGAAAGAAGCAATTGAGTGCGTGGTACCTGTGAATCAGGATTATATTTAAGTGTTCTCATTTACTGGAGTAGTAGTATAATTATTTTGAGCACTCCCACCTCTAAGACCTTCATGTACAGATTGATGTTCTTTTAGCCTTTAATTGTTACTCGCCCTTTCTTTCTGCTAGTAAACTCTTTCTTCCCATTATAAATTAACATGAGTAAAACACTGAATTCAGCTGACTCTTGTAGCCTGAGACAATGATGCAGGATGACGCTTCTTTACTCCTCTTAAGATTGATTCTTTAATATACTTATGTTAAAATGAAGTGATTATAGGAAGCTGACGGGTGCTCATTGGTGAGATACTTTAGTAGTAAAACAGCTTCAGGGGCTTGTGAGCTAACACCCTTACAGGAGATAAGATACAGGCATCTATTGAATACAAAAATGTAATCCTGTGTTAAAGCTTTCTGGAGATAGAGAACTGTTGAGTGTGGCCTGTTTTTTTATTGTTTTGCTTTGAAAATACTCCAGCTCACCGAATGCAGTTTGTGGTGTTCTGTAAAGTGTGGGTTATACTATGCCATCTTGAAATGAGCTGTGAGCTGTATGATAGAGTAGCTTACTGTCATTTGTGGAGTAGTGCTTAACTTCTTAAGAAGAATGATGAAAGATGGCCATCAATTTTTGAAGAGCACAGTGTGTTAATAATTTTTTCTAAAATATTTAGTTACAATTTGTAGCCTTAGTCTGCAGTGCAGTTGGAAGATTTGCATTATAAAGTAAAGCATTCCAGTTAAACTAAGATTTGCTCATAAATGATTCATTTGGTTGTTATTGAATCACATTCTAACTCCCACCTGCTGTAAGAAGTTTATCGGAGTACTTTAATGGCATGGCAAACAGCTGGCTGTCTATTAGCCATTTAAAGTTGGAAAGCCACTGGCCAGTTTACTATGTTAGATTTGTTCTTTACAGGGAGTTATTTTACAAGCTGGATGGTGTTGGAAGGTTTTTGGTTTTAGTTTATGAATACTTCATTTATGTGGTAAAGGAAGGATAAACGAGTTTTGCATACCAGGGAAAGTTTTAGTACCACATAACTAGATGAAGTAGCAGTTAGATGGCCAAAGGCCACTTCAGAATTAATGTGCCATTTGCTCTTGCTGTAAACAAAATCCAAATCTGTTTGCCCTTCCAAAGCTAAGAAAATGAGCTTTCTAGCTGGGAGTTCAGCATAGAATGGGAAGATGACTCTGAAGCAATCACATGCAAATTCTCTCAGAACTATAGTTCCCATAGTCTAGTGTGTAGTTGTGTCTATGCTACCACTATGTGAATAGGGGGTTTTGGTTCCGTTTGTTGTGACTTTGCTTGTTTTTTAATATGTCTGAGTAGCAATTGAATGTCAACAACAATTTTGAGAAGTATGTGAAGTTTGTGCACTGGTGTCTCTGCATAGTGCGCATAGATGTCCTGTGATAAGACAACAGTATCTTGGCCACTGAAATGAAGATGAAAGCTATTGTCCTAAAAAGTAGGTGGTAGCTAAATTGTGCTTTTTGTTTTAGGAGTTGTTTCTTGCCTGGTTAAAAGACAGACCAGAGCACCTAATCTAAACATTGGTTCTATTGGTACCAGGGTTGATCATATAATTAAACACAGCAAAGATGTGGAGTATTTCATAAGACTAGCTCTTGGCTGCCTTGTAGGGAAGTTTTTTCTCTTTATGCATAGTGTCTATTTTTGTTATGGGAATGACAGAAAATTGGTGTGTTAAAAAATTTGGGTTTGCCACTGAGGCAGTCCACTGTCCAGCTTGTAATTTTGCAAGTGTTTAATAAATTAAGTTTACTTCAGTGTAGTTTTGTAGATAATTTGTATTGGTCTGGAGGTCAGAATATACTGTACATAAGAGATCTAGTTTATATATTACTTTAATTCCTCAGATAATATCTGTACGTGTGATTTGCATTGTCGGTCCCCTGGGCCCAGGCACAGTCCCTAAAGAAATTGCCAGGGTTCTGCGGGATGCAATGTGCTATCTGCAGAGATCTAGATTAAAAATCCATTCCAAACAGGCTGAAGAAAACAGGTGCTTGATAAAGTTGAATATTGCATAGATAATACAGATTTTCAAGTGTTATAGAAATGCAGACATTTATGTTTGCATTCCTTGGACAAGTCTTCCATGTTACTGTGAATTGAGAATCTTTCAGAGCAACAGGAGGGTTCTGTATGACCAACTGTAGACTTTTCTTCCCTGATGAAATTCCTTGATATCAAGGTAGTATGCATTCCTACTTCTCTTGGTCCCTATCCATTCTGGATTATTTGGGGGGGGGCGGTTGTGCTCAGAAAAGTGGTTTGTTTTGTTTTGTCTTTGGTGTTGACTGTTTTTCTGTTATATTATTGAGGGGAACTTGAAGTGAATTCTGTAATACTTGTTTGCATAGGCATGCAGTCAAAGCTACATCCATGTATATCATGCGTGGCTTTGAAGTAGTTGTTGGGTAATAAATAGCATGAGTACAATAAACAATTTGAGATAGATTATGAGATACTGTCCTTTTAATCATGATCCTTTCCAGATGTAATCCTTAGATAAGATTCACACTTCCGTGACTTGACCACTGATAAGATAATAAGAAGAATTACACTCAAAGGGCCTACCAATGTCACTTAAATCAGTCACTTGTTTTTAGCATAAGCTCTGTGGAAACAGGAGAAGGACTCTTACATAAGAGTCACTGCTAAACATGGTATTTAGTTTTACATGAGACATTCAGGGAAAATCTCAGGTGACAAAGAAAGATGCTTCAGAGCATTAATCCCAATATAGTAACATGCCATATACTGACAAATATATCCAAGCTTAAGTAATTAAATCTTTTTTTGAAGACGCACTATGATAAGGAGTAAGTGTCCTGAGAAGATTAAATTTCTTTTTCCTCTCACATACCACAGTTCAGCAATGATCACCTGAAAGTCAGGCTCTCCTTTCCTCCCCTCTGCTGCTTTTTTCTTTTAAGACCACTGGGAATTGCTTGAACAATTACAGTTCCCTGGGTGTAAAAAACAGATGCTACATTCTCTGTCCTCTTAAATATAAATTTAGCACCTCCTATTATTTGTATGCCACCTTATCACCATTATTTAATCTTGTTACCTTGTTTTTCTTTCAGTATATTCAGCTTCTTCAGAATGACAGTCTAAATACACCTTTATTTATAGCAGTAACATCCTGTCCCTTATGTCCAAAATCTTTAGTTCAAAGCAATTATCACTGAAACTGTGGAATGCCTCTGTCTCACCAGTGGAACAATTCCATCAATATTTGTATTTAAAAGAGTACTGAGAGTAGTTTAAAACTCAAGAAGTTCTGGTTTGTTCCATCTAATTCATTTTAGTTTACTCTTGTATAAGTCAAAAGATCAAGCCCAGATCAGTGTCAGTGCAGCTCTGATGTTTTGTGTCTAGCTGTGTTCATGCATTTATTATAGGGCAGACTTTCGGTTGAGCTGAGCAGCCTCTGGAGAATTCTTGTTGCATTTACTGTGTGAGAATGAGACTTAGCTATGGGTTTGGGTTTTTTTTCTCCCCCATCCCCCAGTTCTATGTAAGGGTGGCTTCTCCTTTGTCTGAACAAGTAATTGCTTCCATTTTAAAAGATGCTTGAGGGCAAAACTCTGATCTAGTCACACATAAGCACACTTGTGTTTGATTTAATGTTCCTTGCTTTCTGCATGCTGCATTAGACAGGTGGAGGAATAGTGAAAGGCAGCAATTCTGTATTGCTGAAAGAAATCTGATTTTTAACGTAGTCATTGACATCTGTATGGAGAAATAGTCGATAGTTAAGATTCCATTCCTTTCTTATGTTGCAAAATCTGTGTAATAGGCTTTTTATGAAGGTATGTAATCTTGTTCATAAGGTTTTCAAACTTTTTTGTTATTTCTGTCAGATGAATAAATGTTCAAACTGCTATGTGATACAAATAATGTAACTCCTGTCGTTAATCCCAACTAATTGGCTAGGTTAGCTGTAGACAAAGCTAAAAGAGTAAAAAAAGGCTGTAATTGGTGCATTGAAGGTCATGCTTCTTTTAGATCTTGCGGATATGATGCTATCAAATATATTGCTAATAACCATACCCAATAGGATGAATTAAATTCTACTTACACTAGTATTGGGGTATTTTTGTGTCCAAATTGTAATTTTAGCATGTTGCTTCTATAGCTGTCCCAGAACAAGGCAAATACTGGAAGTTGTGGAGGCTCCCTCCCTGTATATGTTCAAAAGCAGTCTCGACATAGTCCTAGGCAAGCAACTCTGTGTGGTCAAGATTGAGCCAAGGGAACTGGACCAGGTGACTTCCAGAGGTCCCTTCCAAACTCTGCCATTGTCTGATTCTGTCATTTACCTTGAAAATTAGTTAGGTGGAGAGAGAGTATACAACTATAAGCTGCTATATATAGGTACACAGCTGTTTACAGTATAGGTTTATTATTTCTGTTCACTGGGGTGCAAGTAGTTAGTGTTCAGTAACCATAATGAAGCATGTAAAAGGCTGCACTGCAGCTGATCCTCTGTACAATTGAATGATTTGGTACTACTATGAGTTTCTCCTATTGAGAAGTAGGAGAAAATAATCACAGATGAAGACTGAGTTTTAAAAATGGAATGACATGATTTACCTGTTACAGGTAAGAGATCAAAAATAGCCCCCGTTGAAGATACTCCACTGCATTTCTCTAGTTTTAATAGCCTGGAACATAGATAGTCATAAAAGATCTCAATCCAAACTTGAAGAAATATATTGTGTTTTGAAATAGGACATTAGACAGGGCCTATTTTGAAAGACAAGCCCACAACAATTCTGGTATGTGTAATGCTATTTTGAAATGCATCCTTTTCTTCCCCTAGCTAAGATCCCATGTCTCCTAGTAATCTCCCATAATGTAGCCAAACAACAGATTTCATCCAAAGTTGTAGCTAGCACAAATACTTTCTTAATTTGAAATGAGTACATTACTAGTGTGGAAGGGAAAATAAAATGTCTATTTGAATTAATGTGGGCACTGTGTCAATGATACAGCCATTGTGATTAATGAAGATTAATTAGCTTCAGAATGAATATTCTGTGTAATGGCCTACTCTTGTCAAAGATGAAAAATATCAATGAATTCAGATTCAGTAGAGTAATATACAGTCTATGTACTTGAAAGTGCAAATTATTTATTATTCGTATTTTTGCTACTTGGGGTTAGGCTGTAGCTTTTTTAATGCTCTTCTCCATAGGCTGCTGTAACTGTGGTTCTAGGTATGCAAAACTGAATTAAGCTACTCTCAAATGATTCCATTGTAATTGAGGGAAATGACTGATGAAATGGGAGGGATGTTGGCTTCATCTCTTCCTGTCTGTAAACACAAATGTATGCTCCTTATCAGAAAACTCTTACTTGCTTTTGGGAAGGCAGCCAAGAGTGAGTCCTTCGGTAAAACTCGCTATTCTACTACTACGGACTGATTTCAAAGCTTATTATCAGTTAGACTGAGAAGTCGTTGAGGAAGGAGTGCAAAGATGATTTATGTTTTATGTGTAACAAAGGATAGGAAATGGACCTAAGTTATTTAAATCTGTGTACTGTGCTATAAAGGTATTTGAGCAAAAGTTTCTATCAAAAGTGTATTTGTGCCAAGTAAGAAGCAGCAGATGTTTACAAACAAGAACTTTATAAACATTTTATCCTATTTTTAAAAAATTTAATTTCTCATTGTTGTTTATCATATAATTATATAGTAACAATTTTTTTTCCATAAAGGTCTTCAACTTTTTGAGTCAATGATATTAAACAGAAAATACTAAACATTATTTATTTATATATATTTATATTCCCTTTTATAAGCATATTGAGATTGCTTTTTGAAGAGACAGTCACACTACCCAAGTTGGTAATTAAATGATACCTTTTTTATCTATCTTTATCACTATTAATAGCTGAAAAAGGAAGATTATATCTAATAAGATGACCCACTTCTCATTCTTGCACAACAGTAGTCTATAGAATTTCACAACAAAGATCAGTCAACACATTGCTGAGTTTGACTTAACACACTCATGATTTCTTCAATGTAGTAAGAAGCTTAAAGGTTTAGAACCTGTATCTTCAAATCCTTTGTTTTCCATCTAAGATTTCTTAATCAAATATGAAGCTGCTATCTGCAGCTAACTGTATTTAGGTTCCTACTTAATGAAGAGACAGTAAAGGAAAAGAACTTTGGCATCAATTTTAACTTCCTGGGAATGCAAAAGGTGATGAAGCAGTACCTGTTCTTCCCAGTAGTTTCAGCAAGAATAAGCAATTATCCTGTTCTTCATTGAGAATATTATTAAA